>JAFBJT010111405.1:19396-63572 GCA_016785325.1 Chascanopsetta lugubris | reverse complement strand
TCAAAATGGTAAAGGTGAGGATGAATACAACACGCACGTTTGTAACTACATGAAGATGTTGTCATAGACCTGTTTGGCAATAGTTTTGGAAGTGATCAAAAATGACTTAAGTCTAAAACGAAACATAATGTTTCTCCCATGTTTGTCCATCATGACAAAATCGGTAGTTGTGTCACGGCTTCCCTGTAACACCCTGGGTAGTGTCATGCACTAACAGACTGCTGTCCTCTGGAAACATGGACAATAAGAGGACACAGGAGGGGATGGGATGTGGAGAGAGGGAAAAATGATGGGTAATTGGTGGGAGGAGATGGGGTGAGAGTCCCTGTGCAGCGAGGTTGCCCACCATGTCGGCACAGCAGAGGGGCCCGGCTCGGTTGAGGAGATAGCGTACTCCCCGCAGAGGCTGACACAGCTCATCCGAGCTAATTAAACCACACAGGGATAAACAGGGGCACAGGAAACTGGGGCGGGGTGGAGGATGGTGCTCAGCACATCCTACTGCGAGGGTGGTGGCGGGAGGACAGGCTCGACACATGGACATGAAGTCAGGGGGAGATCAGAACAGGGAGCGGAGGGACGGTATAGTCCGTCGCACCGCACAAAGGGGAGTGACTGGATGTGGGATTTTTGATGATGGATCTGCCTCAAGTCTGAGCCCTGAGTAAATAATGTCCATCTGCCCGGCAGCTTGTAGCTCAGCTTGTTGCTCTGGGAACTCCCCCGTCTGACCTTCCACTCGGCCCAGACGTGAGCTGGCTGTTTGATGAGCATTGAGCTGCTCTGTCCCCCCCCCACCAAACACTCAATCGGAGCCACTAACAAGATCTCTAATGCTCACATCAACACAGAGGAATATCAGAAGCCTCGCTGATTTATAGAAAAGATAATAAATGAGAGTTCAGCGCCCAACTTGAAAGGGTTTTGGATATGGTTTATGATCAATAAGAGGGGCAACCCTTTAGGGGAAAAATATCATCCATCTACTTATAACTAGAAGTGCATATATTATCAGTAAGTGGTGCGGGGCTGTGAATGACTAGAGCAGAATATCCTCGGGGATCCTGTGCGGAATCGATGCTTCAAATATAAGCTTGACTTATGAGCAAATACCAAAGGGAGCTATATCAGTGTTTCCCCTATAGCTATAGAACAGGTCTCTAACTTGTTCTTTGATTAAATCAGCGAGAAAATTTGTGTTATTTATCTTATTTTTTATTGACTTTTTATCAGCATGTCATTTCTGTCTCCTCTCCTCCGCTCGCTGTCTCGCTCACAGCGGAGCGACCCGAAGCACATACACACACACACAGACACACACACACACACACACTGATACCGTCATATCCCGTGTTAAGTGTTAAGTCTGCGTCAATTACTCTAGTTCATTTGTGCTCATAAATGCTTTATTTTGGTGAAGGGTTTTTCTGTCTTCCTGTCTGCACTTCGTCGGTCTTGTCTTTGCCCCGCTGATTCCCTGATTGTCTGCACCTGGTGCTAATCACCTCCTCTCCCTTCATATACTCCTCCTCCCCTCTGTCCTGTGCCAGTGCGTCCAGCTTGTTCGTTTTGTCGTCAAGTCCTTGCTCAAGTCTTGCTCCACATCTTGTTCCCGCCTTGTTTCCTGATCCCTTTCCCCACGTTAAGCCTGGCCGCGTCCTCGTCCCTCCTTCGTCTGTTCCTGTCTGTGTTTCGCCTCGAACAGAGATCTCTCCTGCCTGACCACGAGATCTCAGCTAGTGATGAATGATGTTATTAAAAGAAACATGTGACTATCATGATTCCTCTAAGTGTTACGCAACAGCTCCAATAAACAGGTTCTATGATTATATTTAGTAGATAATTGTATCCACAGAGAGGCTGGGAATTGAACCCATGACATCATGCGTTCACAGTGCACGCACTACCCAGTGTAAACATTCGTTTCGGTCACTTGTATTTGGCTGTGTAATCCTACCCCTGCTCTAACCGATTGCACCCGAGACACTGCATTTAGCAAAGAAGCCAGCAGGGCAGACTGAGGTCAACTCTCTCTCTCTAAGAGGCCTTGGCCTCCCTCTACAAAGCTCTGTGACTAATTCCCACACAATATGCAGATACATCTCTTCTAAATCCTCTGCCTCCACATCCACAACTCAGACGTGCTCTCTACAAGTGCTGCTGACTCCAACTCAATCTCTTTGTTTGTCTGTCTGGCAACCCCATAGCTACTATGGGTATAGCTGGCTTCCACCCATCCAGCAGTGAGGCTTGTTGGGTACCTTGGTTGGGGGAAGCCGTGGGGTCAGGTGCCCCACAGCACTGTAACACAATCCTTCCCTAGTCGCCATCTGTAAAACCCTCAAACTCAACTATCCGCAGCTTTTATTGTATTTAACGTTTAAAAAGATTCATTGGGTGTGAAACCTGCCCCTAAGTGATTGAATTATGAGGACCCACAACCATTTCTGTGTCAATTAATTGAAATGAGTTGAGAAAATACAAAAAAACCCACGAAACCACTCCAAGGCTCGGTTGGGTACACAACTGGAGAAATAAAGTTTTGATTTTCATGGTCTGAGATTCAAGAGGTTTCTATCAATTTCACACTTGATCAATGTCATTATAGAATAATGGTCAAAAGAGAATGAAAAGAAACAAGGAACAAGCAGAATCAGGGGAGAAAATTGTTATGAATAATCTGTTTCATGTGTAAAAAAATAAAAATAAAATACCAGTACAGGATTGGTAGGATTGACACACAGGGACTTAGTGGAGTAAAGCAGGCAGCTCAGAATAGGTCGTCTCAACACATGATATGAAACATCAAGTAACAGACAATCACTACGATACATCACGGAGGCTGGGATCATATTATGTGAAAAATGAGAGAAGAAAACAACATTATGCAAATACTTTCCTCAATCAGCCACTGTTAAATCAATAACTTCAGTGTTGATTGAAGACATTTTTATGTGCAGGTGTTTATGCCAGTAATCATCATCAGACGATTCTGACATGAGACATTTTCGCAGCATGCAGCGATGGAGATTTGACTCATTTCAGAAACGTGACAATCATGAATCATGTTCAGTGTGTGCTTAAGGCAATGAGGCAGACCATTATACTGTAGTATTAAAATAAACACACATCCAAGTAATAGATTTGTCCAGTAATCAGCCCCTATTATGGCACTGCATAGTCTGCAGTATTCACCTTGATGGACCCCTCAAAGCACTTCACGGTGTAGCTAAAGGTGCGGTGTGTACAATTTTGGTCTTTTTTGTCACAAAACAAATAGATACTGACATTTTCATGAACTTACAATCACCTAAAATTAGTCCTCATGTTCACATGAGGAGCGGGTCCTCACTACAGGGGCCACCATGTTTTTACAATAGCCCAGAGTGAACATACTAACCACCAGTTGAGTTTTCAACTGAAGTCTACCATAAGTTCTCCTGCATGCTCAGATGGGTGAGGGTGAGGTGATGGATACAACATGCAACTTCACCACTAGATGTCAGCAAATCGTACACACTGCTCCTGTAATGTTCACCTCATAACAAATATTCATAAAGTGCACTTGTTGAGATCTAGAGGCAGGACATTTCACTCTATACAGTGGGGAAGACTGGTGGTTAAAGCACCGGCAGTCAAGTTAGAGGACAACCACTAAACTCCTAAGTCACACTCGCAAGTGTGGTACAGCAAAGATATAAAGTGCCAAGTAAATGAAATCTTTTTCTTAAAAAAAGGAAACGGGGAAAGTGTCTGTTATTATTATCAGTCACTTAAAACACGTATGGAAATAAGGCCACATAAGTAGCAAGAAACAAAAAGACAAAAGAGGAGAGTGGGCAAAGTCAGTGAGACATATATAGGTGTGTTGTCGGTCTAACCTGTGTCTCCCCACACTGGCAGGTACTCGTCCTGCTGTATGTCCAGCATGATCTCCAGGCCGTTCCCAGTCCCTCCCTTCATGGTGGTGCGGAGCGTCTTCCCTTCCTCTGCAGCGTTGAACACGTAGCACTTTCCGTACCTGGTGAACACCTGACGAGAGAGAGAGAGAGAGAGAGAGAAAGAGAGAGAGAGAGAGAGAGAGAGAGAGAGAGAGAGAGAGAGAGAGAGAGAGAGAGAGAGAGAGACTGATAAGTGACGTGTAGTTAACTGTGAGGCAGAGACACACAACTATTGAGATAAAGCTGCAGAAGATTGACTTGGTGATGGCATATTGATGAGGCTGGTTTACAAACAGGTGATTTGTCTTTTTAAACAAATGGATCCGTTTCATGAGCATTTGCTTCACTCTGACGGATCCATCCGCCAGAGTTTATTTCACATAGCTTGCATTTGAAACTAAGGAAGTTTGTTTTCTCGTTGGAAGTGCAAACACTCAGAGGACATGAGAAAACGTTCTACATCATGCAATATCCTTATGAGGCAAAAACATATTTTCTATATACAGACCCAATATATTGATATTCTATCTTCTTTCTAAACTGTTGGATACAACTATTTAAAATGTTTTATTTTATAAAAATAAAAATATAAAAAGATTACAGTATTATGAAAAGTTAAAACATGTTAATATTAAAAATGAGTGCAGCCTGTCTTATATGTAAACTATACAAGAATATATATTATATGAATTCCTTCAAGATACTTAATATATGGTGTGCATTCTTTATATTTTGCAACATATGTTTGAAGAACAACACTGACATATCGATAAAATGCGATGTATTGTCAAATATACAGTATGTTGCCACTTTCACTATATTGAAATGTACATTTGAATATACCACAGTTTTTAATAAATGTCCATTCTTTTTGTTCTGAAGTGGAAATCGTCCTGCCACCTACTTAATAATTTAAATGGAATACATGTGAGAGGCTGCATATATTCCATTCTTTGGAAACTAATCCATAGACGGTGTTGAATCTAAATCAGATCAAACAGATATTCACACTTGACATTGACAATAACACACAAACAGCATTTAAAGAATAATCACCCTTGAATACAGGATGGAAATTCATGCCAAGAATAAAATTAGTGGTGTATAAAGTACAAATACGCAATGTAGGGTGAAAGGAAATATAAAATAAAAGCACTGATATGTAGTCATCCAGCAGCAGCTTCACAATTACTTTTTTTTAATGCAGCACAATGCGTTTGCTGTACTATAGTCCATAGTTTTAGAATCCACGTAGACAGCCAGAGTCCTAATCTAAAAGTTAAAGTATTCTCTCTTCTCTTTTTGTCTGTGTACCCATCACTTTGTATCGCAGTGAGCAGAGCTTCAACCAGATGCCTCTTTGTTACCACCACTGACTGATGGACATGGAAAACGCTGAGGGCGGTGCAAAAAAATACACCCGATGATTTAAAGCACCAATAATAGCTCACAGATGTGTAAACGGGTACCATAGAGTGCTTGTCACTCAGAGTGACCTTTCATTCAATTTCACAAGTATTAATTGAAACCACAAAATGGCAGAAGGAGGTCTTTGGGCTGGCATGAAAAAAAGAAAAAAAAAAAAAATACCTTTCTTGTCTATCTTTTCCACACAGACCTCTGGACCTTTATCTTCATTGGGCAGTGAACAGAAAAAAGCAGAGTGGTGGGGACGTTATTGCCATGGGAAAGGTTGACGTCTGCGCACATAGGTCTGACAGAGTTCTAGGGCTTGACTTTTGATTCAAATTATGTCTAATGGATTTACTAGGGTGAAAGCAATTTCATGTGACTGTCTTCCCGGTCAGGGTGAATTTCTTTTCTTTTTCCTTTTACTCAAAGATAATGATCGATTTCTGCTTTGATGCACACATACACACACGTGGGTGCGCGCACACACACAGACACACACGTGTGAACACAGTCATGTCGACAGGTGCGCCTCAGTGATGGACAGGTCTGGCTTTGTGAAAAGCACGTAAAGCTTTGATCACACATTATCTTACCCTCTCTCTATACTACAGGGACCAGTTTGCTGCTGTAAGCAAACCAGTTATGTCAATTTGTCCTGCAATCACTTCAAAGCAGCGAGGAGCCGGGCTTCAGACAATCAACTCCTTTTCCTGCATGACGTATTTGTAACAATATAATGACACACACTCATCGGAAATGCAGAACCTTAAGAGCAGTTCCCTCCAGCCCTAATGTCTCCCACTGACTCACCGAGAACCACAGAAAAGGCTCCGAGGCATTTATGAATAAAAGATCAAGTGGAAATTGCAGAGAGCAGCTTATTTACTGTTTTTATGCAAGTGTGTGTTACTCATGCAAACATGTAAATGAGACTTGTGGTTGTGAGGTCTCTAGTCATGAATAGTAATTGCCATAACAACCGCCCACTTGAATGCTGTGATGACTGACTGATTGAAAAGGAGGAAACAGAGTCATACACCTGGGAACAGCGGTGCTCCTTGGACCTCTCTGCCAACTTTACATTTTTATCTTTACTTTTTGAAATTAAAGCCGCAGTGTGTGCGATTTGGTGACATCTAGTGGTGAAGTTGCATGCGGTACCCATCACCTCACCCATACCCTTCTGAGCATGCAGGATAACCTATGGTAGGCCTCCATTGTCATTTAAACTCAAACGATGTTTAATGTGTCCACTCTGGGCTAATGTAAAAACATGGCAGCCCCCTGTGAAGAGGACCCACTCCTCATGAAAATATACATTAAGGCGCTCATTAAAGGGTCATGGAAAATGAATGTCATTGTTTTGTTGCATTTTGTTCCTACCAGTAGAAGTGACTGCACCTTTAAAGCAAACTTTGAATTTAACGTCAGTATAATGATGCTACAGCTCCTAGCCGGTTACACGTATCCCGACAGTGTGAGCACTGTGTCACACTGTTGCAGCAAATCAACAGCATATACTGCGGCAATTATTGTGATGGAGAGTTGTGCTGTATTCCTGGTAATGAGAGGCCATGTGTTGTACCTCTCTCTGCTATGCTGCACCTATTTATTTTGCGCATCAATCTAAAGTCTAATATTAACCAAGCCTTATACAACATATTCAAATCCTATTCTCAGAGTGTTTCCCTTAAATTAGCCCTTTTATGTATATTCACATTAGGAATCAGTCCACTCTGCGGGGGCAGCCATGTTTTCTTTCTTTATTTTTTTTTACAATAGCCCAGATTGGACGTATTTAGCATTATTTGAGCTTGAATGAAAACACAGGGCTAACATAGGTTCTCCTGCATGCTCAAAAGGGAAGGATGAGGTGATGAATACAAAATCTTGCACACTGTACCTTAAGTGAATGTGCAATTGAATTCACACATCTTAAAAAGGATTTGATGTTTAAGGTACAGTATGTAATAAGTAATTAAGTCATCTCGAGTGTATACCTCTCACCACACTTTTTTTCAGAGCTTCCATTCAAAATAGAATTTCTAGGCTCTTGTAAAAACACAGAAGTGCAACATGGCAGCTACCATACAGAGGACGTATTTTAGATAGTGTGTGCAGAGATATCACGTGGCTAAGGAAAATCAACAATGCAATGAAAGTTGATCCAGATTCTTATGATGCCAGAATATGTAATCGTGACAGGAGGACAGTTTGGAAACTTCCTTCAGAAACAACATGCCAACAAGTTGCCACATGCCCCAACTACTATATTTGGATGTATCTGAAAAGCGCAGCAGATTAAATCTTCTACAAAGAATAAGACCAGCTTGTACAATAGCATTGCAGGATTTTTTTGAAGACAGCTTTGAGTAGGGGTGGGAGTGGATGAAGCAAGCGCCTGCAAGCTTCTTACAATATTGATGATGCCCTCCAAGTGAGCAATGGTACTGTGCAGTTCTCTATGGTAGTCCATGCATCTTCCGTGACCTGTGTGTCAGGGTACGAGGCAGAGAACCCAAGCGCAGAGTGAGAAGTGACGGTTAACAATGTCTTTATTAGTGTCGTTCAGGGCACAAAGGGGAGCAGGCAAAGGCATAATCCAAAATGCAGTCAAAGATCAAAACCGGGAAATTAGCAAACAGTGTGAAACGGATGAGACCAGAACTGGAGTCGTGACGGCAACACACAGGACTGAACACTGAAACATCATGACTATGACTGGGAGGACACGAAGGGGTTAAGTACACACGACAATGAGTGGGGATGGGAATCAGGTGTGGACGCAGACACAGGTGACACAGATGAGGGATAATGAGGAGCAGAGCCGAGAGGAAGTAGATGTGACACACACACACACACACACACAAACACACACACACACACACACACACACACACACACACACACACACACACACACACACACACAAGGATCAGGGCTTCACAATAAATGGAAAGATGAGGGCACGAAAATAACGGGACATGACACTGTGTGCTGCTAAGCATGAACTCCTCAATGTTTGGGGGTTTGACCTTAGGAGGTAAAAATCACAATAATAAGAATTACTATACTTACACCATTTTCAACTCTTGAGATTTATTAAAAGGTGCAGTGTGTAAAATCTAATGACATCTAGAGAAGAAGTCATGACGGATGTTGTATCCATTACATCACCCTTACCCTTCTGAGCATGCAGGAGAACCTATACTAGACTTCATTAATGGGTACATGAATGAGTTAATTGAAGGGTAATGGGGAAAAAAAACATTAGGTTATTATAAATTCATGACAAAGTCAGTATTTAATTTGAATACTTTTTTTTTTAGATGTGACTAAAAGGGTGAAAATCTTACACAGAAATCCAGCATTGATATTAATGCAATCATCCACTTATCTATTATTACTTTGAAGGTGCAGTTTGTAAGATTTCGGTAACTCTTCGTCACTTTTATCTATAGAAATGAAATTACGAAAAACAAATAACAATGTTTACAAATGTACAGTCAATGTATGACTTGATTTTACACAACTCTAAAATGAATGTTTTTACAATAGCCCAGAGTGGACATAGTCTTTAGTGTTTATTGGCAACTGAGGGCTACCATAGGTTCTCCTGCATGCCCGAATGGGAAGGGTGAGGGGATGGATACAATATGCAACTTCACCAGTAGATGTACACTGGTGCAGTGCACTGTCACTGGCTGCCTAATGATGGAGTGTTTTCACTGGGATTCCTCATTTCATGCCCCTCCTTCTTTATTGACACCAGCCCTCTGGTGGATGGTTCGCCGATATGACTGATTGCCTGCCTAATGCTGTAGATGCAGTGTGGCGCGGCGGAATATGAGGTTCCACATTACAAGTTCATTCACCTCTGGAAGACAGAGGTGCTCCTGACAGATATGTATCCCGACTAAATGAATGGCACACTTGGAGTTGTTGGGGAATAGTGAGGCGGACAGCAGATAAAAATTCATGGCACCATCAATCATCCGTTGCAGGTACAAGATGTGGCAGGTTTTTATTTTTTAGCTCTCTCACAAACTCTCCCCACAGAGGAGGAATAACTGTGGGGCAACCTCCTGTACAGACGGATGAAGCACAATACGAAGTAAAAAAAAACTTGCAGTTCATAGGGTAACCACTGGGAACTGAATCCCCTAGACTCCCATGTTAAAACGGCCAACTTCAGAGGTGAATTAAACATGTTCAAAGCCTGGGACAAACTTTGCTTTTGGTCTCAGTCAGTCACATATGTTACCGTGGCAACTGTACAGGGGGTGATTTTTTTTCTAACTTGCTTGTTTTTATTTTAATTAAGGGTGCGGCCTCTTGACTGACAGCTGGGCCGACCTGGCCCCAACCGCAGGTGACGCGACGGCACAATTAGCCCACCCGCAACTCTGTGTGCATTCCGCTGCTATATCTGTTTTTTTAATGAACCGGGAATTAGGAGATTAGGAATTGGCAAAATGGTGAGAAGGAACACGCCCACAATTTGCCTCAAAAGCATTCTGGAGAAACCAACGGGTGACGTCATAGACACTACGTCCATCTTTATATCCAGTCTATGGGAACAACACATGGGTTCCAGATGGAGGTGCTCCCAACACTTTAAACACCCCTGGTTTGAAACTCTAACAAACCTCCTGCACAAAGGCTAGTTGCATGCAGCTCATCAGTAGAGGCCCATTGGATTAACACACATCCTTGATATTTGTGGAAATGTCAAAAAATCCAGCTTCTCACAGTGTTGATTTGAATTTGGAGTTTCATCAAAATTGGTTTTGTATTGTCCTCATGATAACAACACCAACTCTGCAGCCAACCAAACAAAAGACCCAACAACCAGGCCAACCAGTCAGCAGCAGCAGAGTGAAAACAAAAGGTACTGATGCCTCGGATGAACTCATCCAGGGACTGAAGTCCTCTGTTTAACCCTCTCTGGCTAATTTGCTGCATCTGGAGCATGAAACACAATTACCCAGCAGTTGTCTGCTAATCTGTTACAGATTTGTGTGTATGATAAGTGAAGTGACAGGATCAAATATTCCCCACTGTATATTTCATACATCTCTTGGTAATTGGCATCCAACTGTCAGCCGTGTGTGTCTCAGCCATTGCTTTCAAGGAGGCACTGTTCCTCCCTCTCCCAGCGCTTTTTTCAAGACTAATGATGTTTGACCGACAGGACTTGGGTCAGGTCACGTTCCCATTAGAGCTCCATCAGACAGAGAGGCTCCTCTCCCACCACATGATGACAAAGAGTTTAACAAAGCCTTGACATTGGGACTCAGTTATTTTGCAAATACTTGCCGCTGACCCTGCCGCTGTCTCCCCCTGCCTCTCACCTCACTAAGGATCTGCTGCCTCAGGTAGAGCTGTCAGAAGAGCGGAGGTAATGAGTTCTCAAGCCTGTCCAGAAATACAGAATAGCACAGGAAACTCTGCCCCTGCCTCCCATCCTCTTCTGAAAAAAATATGCATGAGTGAAATAGTTCTGTCATTTCGCATGTCAGCTGAATCAGCGGGTAGGAAGACAAGACTGACCACGTCTGTCTGTTTAAGAATATTTGTCTCAAAAAACAAAAGTTTATGAGCCATTGCAGAATTCAATTATTTCAAACTTTCTCTGATAGAGGGAATAATTGGGATTGGTGAGTGTAAAGATACTACACAGAGCATGAATTGTATCAGTTGAAGTAGCAGAAAATTCTCATTCATATTTACTTTAATTTAGAAGAGATGACGTGTCCATTTTAATGATTTAACATACAAAGTCCAGTAATACATCCACCAGAGAACAGCAGTAGGTAAAACACTTTAACTTCTGTACCATCTAACGCACATCTAGTTCCTGTTCAATCTACTCCCCGTTATCTGAAAAGTTACCCCCAAACTCTACATGTCAGTGATGCTTTTATAAAACTCTCTCTCTCCTGTCCTACGGTGGCCTCTCTTGAACACATGGCAGCACTTTCCCCTCCTGCACTTTCTGCCAGTACTCATTTATTTTGTCTGAGTCATTTATTTCCATAACTGCTTGGAAGACTTACACAAAAAGGAATATTTCTACACTGTTTCCATATAGGAATCCAACATTAGTGTAAATGAGACATCTTATGCAAAATGTATGGGTTGGTATTTGTAAACACACCAACCACAATTGTCCCTCCTCCTTTGTCCAGCAACGCCAACAGCACTTGCTGTTAGTGTTACATACATTGGGAACCACACGTTTGAAGGAACATTTGTGGTAAGTGGATAGAGCAGCCATTTTTGGAAGCGAAGTTGGTCAGTTCAAATCCATCTGACCGAGACACAGGTTGTCACTGTAATTGAGAACGGGTTCTCAACTGACCTACCTTAATAAATAAAGAATGAAAAAACAGAAATACTAATACTTTAAAAGGATAAATCTCTAACCACCAGCCCTTACCATACCAGATGTTGCCATCAAGAAACATCTTATTCACAGCTAAACTAAATGACAGCGAGGCAACACAGGCAGAGGGCAACATCCCTGCAAACAAACACTGCAATATATTTTTGTTCCGTGAGGGGTGGTTCTCTTGCACAGGATTCAATGGTCTGTCACAATAGGCAAATACATTCAACTTTAGAATCTCACTGCATACTGTGCTCCAAATGAAACCTTGACAAAGTCCCCAATAACGAAGGAATATTCCAGTATTGTGTTTCTGCTTGTCTAACCCACACTGAATTCTATGAAAACAAATCTTTTTTTTTCTGATTCAACACTATTGTCCAAGTTTTGATTCACTTTGGTTTGAGTTGCCCCTGTTCATTCTTGCTGTCGAACATTTTTAATTGAGTCAGGGCAATGTGTAAAAGTCAGAGAAGTCAAACCCACTTGCTGCCAATATCACATTAGTTTCTTCCATCCAAGCCAGAGGTCTGAGAGCTGACCTGCAAAGCAAGAGCATGCGTGGTTGGGCTGCCAATTACAACGCCTCCTGACCAGCAAAACACATTCTCATTAGTATTCACAGCTGAGAGTGTGGATGTCTGGAAGCACGGAGCTGCAACATGGCATGACCTTGCATGTTCGCTGTGTTATGCCTCCCACAGAGGAAGAGTCAGAGATGACATGGTCATTAGCGCATATTCCTGTCATGATGGAAAGGTCATTTGTTAGCGAACCACCCACAAATCAGATTCTTCAATGTTCTCCAAGGCAATGCAAAAGAAGATGAAAAACATCATCATATGGGGGCAGAAAACACTGCAACTATGAATCACTGTATCTTTTCATATCTGACCTTGACTGGAGAAATTGTTAAACGCCTTATCTTGGACTTCAGAGGCCCAATGTGCATTCATCTTGCTTTTCCCGTATACAATCCCATTTTGTTATCACTGTTTTGCAAATGGTTCACTGAAGTGTTGCCAAAAACACAGATTATTGCTCCAAAATGGGGATGCTATCTTGTTGTTGTGTTTTGTTTTTTTAATGTGCTCCCGTTCCCCACTGGCCCCTTATTTATCTCCTTCTGTTCATGTAGCATGCAGGCCATCAAAAAAGAAAAAGCCTGAATTGCACCATCGTATCTATAAATCCCAATTTCAGTGTTACTGACACAGCAAAACTGCACGAAGCAGCGTTGCCATATCTGCCATGTTGGCCCCTGTTCAAACACAGTTTTTTTTTTTTTTTTTGAGTTGATTCAGTGATGGAGACGGCATTGTCAGGAGAAAACATTGACTGTAAATCAGGATAGAGGACGCATCTCCACTTCCTCTCACCATAAATTTACAGCATAATGTTGCTTACATGCAGTTTTCGGTGTCTGGAGTCTGTGCTGTTGCAATCAAAGAGAAAGGGGTTGAGATAATGGCGTCCCACCCATACACATGCTCAACCAATCGTGAGCCAGTTCTCAGCTGTCAATCAGGATGGTGTCAATGAAATGATTAAGGTCAATGTGTTGGATTTTGTGACATCTATATTGCAAAATGCAATTGAATACCCTTCATTTCACCCCACCGCCTCCAAGCATGAGGGAGAACTAAGGGGCAACCTCCCTGGCAGACAGACAAGGCCTATAGGGAAGTGGAGAAACTTGCAGTTCACAGGGTGGCCACTAGAGGCTGCCTCCAAGAGCGAGTAAATCCCCATATACACTCATATTAAAATGATGAACTGTAGAGGTGAATCAAATATGTTTAAAGCCTGGTACAAAGTACGTTTTTGGTCTCAGTCAGTCATATGATTTGCTCCAATATGGCCGCCCTCATAGAGAGGACCCACTCCTGATACTAAAATGATCCTACTGGAATCATTTTAGTTTCTATTATTAAAAATAGAAACTAAAATAAATCTAAATGAATAAATATCAGTCTGACAAATTGTTTGTCCGGTTTGGATTTGGTGCATATCCCGTTCACTAACATGGATTAAAGTCAGTCACTAGAAGGTAATCCAGATGCTTTGGCTTTACTTTCAGAAATCTTTCATTTCATCTGTAGTGTTTGATTGAAACTCCGTGAATACACAATGACTTTTGTAATATTAAAATCTATTTGAAATTTGATATAGTCTCCTGAAGACTTTGCTCGTCAGGTCGAACATTCTGACGCGACTATTACTCTGTCAGTTGCGTTCACGCACCATTGTGAGACATTGTCATTCCTCTCCACCGGCACACAGGGAGGGATGAGTATTCATTTTTTGCCGGATGCCATTCGACTGTCACCCCTCTTGTATTTTTCCATTACAGAATAAGCAGGTAATAAGACACTTCTCCTGCTCATTCCATTTGCTTTTCAAGCTGCGGGGACATAAAGTGAAAAGAGCACTGAAGGGAAAATTGAAGTGTTAAGCATTACAGTCGGCCCCGGCGGTTTATATCAGGTTTTATGAGGCGCTCGTGATGCAGCGTTATTGTTTGACGAAACAACGTCCATATCCAGGTGTTTTTATGGTGAAGCCGAGGGGGGAAGGGGAGGAGAGAGAGTGAGAGAAAGAGAGAGAGAGAGAGAGAGAGAGAGAGAGAGAGAGAGAGAGAGAGAGAGAGAGAGAGAGAGAGAGAGAGAGTGAGAGAGAGAGAGAGAGAGAGAGAGAGAGGGGCCCTTTTTATCCAGCAGGCTCACTGAGAAAGGAGCAGGAGCAGTAAAGTTTATGAAAAAGGTCTTTGAGTTGCAAGGTGTGCACTTTCTGAGCTGCCACCTCGGCAGCGGCGGCAGCAGTTAAAATGGTTGTACTGCTGTGGGGATAAATAATGCAGAAGGCTGCAGCATTAGCGACAGGGTTGGCAGCCAGTATGGGCATGTGTGAGGGTTTGAGAGTGTGTATAACACACAACACACTCACACGCACATATTCAACTACCTCACCCATCATTCTGGCTCTATGTATGCCACTCCATTACCTCTCACCTCTCGCACAACTTAAACGCCCTTACAGCCCTAAACACATTTCATGTCACATTACACACATTCCGCCATTTACGTGACATGTTGGGGAGTTTTATGGGATGCATTTATTGCCACGCTCTCATGTCATTTTTTTCAGCGCCACTCTAATGTTTTATTTTACAAGACGGCACATAAGGGCGGAGGACCTGCGATAGCACACAAAGGATTTCAGTCACCGCTGTCAGAGAATATATTTATGTTCTACTGGGAGAAGAGGAAAAAGCAGAGGTTATAGATGAAGATAAAAAAAAAAGTACAAAGAGAGCAGAAGTGTGATCAAAAAGAGAGAGAGAGAGAGAAGGGAGAATCCAAAAACAATTCTGGTGAAAAAGTGGATTAAATCACTGTGTGTTGCCTTTAGCACTGATTGCATGTTGATTAATTATTTGGTCTAATAGAGTTTACAAGAAGTGGAGTCACAGGAACAGAGTGGGGTTTCACCTCTGCTGGTGAGACCAGATGGATTGCCATACTGCTTTTGGACAGACTTGTTCTTCTGTTCAACCTTGAGGTGCTGATTTCCTGCCTTAACCCCCAAGACTCTACATATCTTTAAACTAATTTCAACTCCTGCTCTTCAAATATGCTTTGTATAACAAAAGCTAGAACTTGAAATATCTCCTCTTTGACAGCTTCCCAAAATCTCAAGCTCCATGTCAGAGCCGTTATGAGGCTACAAGTGATGAGCATATACTTGCTACAGCTGAAGAGACTGAGGGGATGTGATTGCAATCAGTTAACTTCTGAACATTCAAATGGCCTTTGCTTTAAATCAGGGTGTCAAACATAAGGCCGATGGGCCAGAACCGGTCCACCAGAGGGTCCGACGTAGCCCACGGTATGATTTTGCAAAGAGTGAAAATGACTGAATAGATATTGGTGATGATATTGGAGATGATGGTTTATTGATGTGCACTTACTACGTTGAGACACTAGGCGGAGGCCATGCAAGTTGGAATTGATGAGTTAGAGAGAAGATGAGAAGGAGAAGGGTGTCTCTGGTTTGATGTGAGTAGTTGATGTCGCTATGTGTTATGCTACAATTTTATGTTCGGCCTACTTAATGGTGCAGTGTGTAAGATTGCTGTACATTTGTGTCACTTCTATCTACAGAAATAGAAAAACAAAAGAACTATATACACTTTTACAAATGTGGAATCACCCCAATGTATGACTTGCTTTTTACACAGCCCTAAAATTGGCCCTTTAATACATATATACCAGGAGCGGGTCCACCCAATGGGGGCTGCCATGTTTTTACAGTAGCCCAGAGTGGTCGCACTTAACATCTTTTGAGCTTTAATGACAACTGAGGGCTACCTTAGGGTCTCCTTGCATGCTTGAATGGGAATACGTGAGGTGATGGATACAATATGCAACTTTACTGGTAGATGTCACCAAATCTAACACACTGTACCTTTAAGGTTAAATCACGCTGTGTGTGGCCCCAGAACTAAAATGAGTTTGACACCTCTGCTGTAAATGTAAAGAGAGTATGAGAATTTGAGTATTGTTCATAGCATTGCACCTTAAATGAAAAGATTTGTATTGATTGTTTTTAGATATGAAATCAGTGTCACACTGACGTTGGATAAGAGTTAGCATTGTTTTTACATAATAACTGTAGGATTGTGACAATATGTCTCTCATTTGAGTGGATATCCTCACCAAGGTAGACAGGAGTCAGGAGTGCTGTCACCTCCGGCTCGGCAGGATGACGATACATAGCCTGTGGTACAGTCACTTCTTGCATCCATGAGTGAGTCAGACCTGTTCTCCCTCCAGCACAAGTCAGTTGTGTGGGACAGACAGGACTATATCACACAGGGACCACCTCCACGGTAAGATGAAGCAAGACATGTTTTCAAATGTATGTTATTGAATCAATCTTTGCGATGGCATGCAATGGTTTCAGGAAATGTTTTTCGTATATGGTTGATGCAGAATGGTACTTAACTTATCTCGGGACATACATGACATCAGGATGCTGTAAATCCATTACTCTTTATATAAATGCCACGAAACATTTGTCCATCTGTCTCCTTAGAAAGAAACCTAACGTAATCAGCAAAAATATTGAAGTGGGACTTGAAAATGTTCTGAGTGATTTCAGCTATTTTAAAAATATCCTGCAGAACACCGTGCATAACAGTGTGTATTATTGGATGTGAACTGTATGTGTGCAATGACATGATGTCTGAATATTAGTCACCACTTACACTTACTCAAAAAGACATTACAGAACTTCTATAATATGTCATGTCATGTCATCTTCAACCGCTTATCCAGTAATCTGGGTCACAGGGTATTTCTACCAGTACACATATAGCCATTAGGGGACTCAGTGTCGGGGCCAGTGACACTGCAGCAGGGTCCAAGTGGGATTCAAACCAGTGACCTTTGCTTTCAAAGACAATTGCTCTGACCACTGAGACACTGCCGCCCCCAACTTCTAAAATATGACTATACTATATAGAGATTTGAAAAGAGGAGTCTCACTCATTCAATCTCTGCCAGTAAATAGCAGGAAAAGTTACATATCTAAATGTAGACCCATTAATAGTTTAGCATACTTATTTTTTGTTGATCTGTAACCTTTCATGCCATCTAATGGTAACATGATTTTCCACTGGAAGTGAAGATGGCTCTTGCATTAAACATAAAACATCTCAAACAAAAGAAAAAAAAACCAGTAGTAACAATAATGATGTGGGAAGACTGAAGAGTTTAGCAGTAATCCTAGTGTCACTCTGTTCGAGTATAAACGTAGAAGCGTAAATTAAAGATAAATAACTGATGCTTTTTCAACCTGGTAAAACCTCATGTTTCATATCAAGGATTTGTATGTAATATTATTGCATAGTTGATGAACACATTTATTGTCCATTTTGTCAGGTCATTAGAATCTGAAATCATCGACACACACACACACACACACACACACACACACACAAATAACTGACCAATCACAATGAAGTGGTCCAGCAGACTGGGATTCATCAAGAGGGTGTTCTTAAAATGGTAACATGATTTTCCACTGGAAGTGAAGATGGCTCTTGCATTAAACATAAAACATCTCAAACAAAAGAAAAAAAACCCAGTAGTAATAATAATGATGTGGGAAGACTGAAGAGTTTAGCAGTAATCCTAGTGTCACTCTGTTCGAGTATAAACGTAGAAGCGTAAATTAAAGATAAATAACTGATGCTTTTTCAACCTGGTAAAACCTCATGTTTCATATCAAGGATTTGTATGTAATATTATTGCATAGTTGATGAACACATTTATTGTCCATTTTGTCAGGTCATTAGAATCTGAAATCATCGACACATACACACACACACACACACACACACACACACACACACACACACACACACACACAAATAACTGACCAATCACAATGAAGTGGTCCAGCAGACTGGGATTCATCAAGAGGGTGTTCTTAAAGAGACATAGGCTGAACAGAGGAGCTGCAGAAGTTTTAGGAAAGTGAAAAATATGAAAATAGTACTAGAAAGTAAAAAAAAACAAAACAACATATTATCATGAATCTGATTAGGATCAGAGCATGTCCTCCTTTATACATCCACATCCTCAACATCCACAATCTCAGACTATGCCTCGAATGCAGGAGAAGGTACTTGGAGTTGAACATCTTGTACCCCGAGTAATCAATATATTGCTCATCCATCACATTTCCTTGCGGGTAGAAAAATGGTAGCAAATTAAATATTAAAATGATATTTTCTCTCCGGCCCATCCATCTCCCCTTGCATGTCAGTCATGTCAGTGCACAGAATGTGTCCAGATATAGCTACAGACCAGCTGTCACCCCCAACCTCGTCAGTCACCTCACACACTCAGTCATTTCTTTTAATCAGTTGGCCTCTCGCTGATGGCTTGTTGAGGCTCTCGCTCACCTGTCACAGTCTGAAAGCCTCCGCCTGTGCTGACGCAAGACTGACGAATGAGCCATGGTCATGGGTCCCGTGATGGCGGGATGCGTCCCAGAGGATGGACCAATCTGACTTTGTCGATCATTCGTTGTTTTTTTTGCTGTGGCTTCATCAACAATCTTAATTGGTTCAATTCTTTCATTTTTTTTCGTTAACAACAATCTGTAAAACCAATGACATTCCAATCCCTGTCCGTTATGATTTGTACATCTTAGTGTAAATCTTACAGCTACTAATCGTTTTGTAATATTCAGCATCTTGGTGAACCTTTAAAGTTACATTTCCTTAATGCTGTATTGGTCCTTGATCCAGAATGTTTTTTCTTTGATCATCATTTAATCATCATGTATTTGCCATGTATAGACTTTTTCAAAGTCTGCAGGCATTTGATTAAATAAATGAAATATAATACAAATATTATCTAAAAGTATACAGTTGCACATGATCTCCTGTACCCCCTTATGTCAAATTATCAATAATACTTTATCATCATAGTAGTACGCACGTACTTTGTATCATATGCACCTTGAAATATTCCAACCTGTTTCATACTCTGATGTAACTTAACTCCTGAAATAACAAATGCAAAGGTTTGTCATTTTGTGAAAAGATTTTTTGAATCTAACTGTCACAAAACATCCATCTTTGCCTGCACATGAATTCTGGCAGTGGAAGCATCACTCCATTCATCTTTCAGGTCCTGGCCGGACGGTTCTCCCTCACATGCTCTGCACTGACCACATGAGTCCGAACAATCTGTCGAACGGACAGACTGTGGAGGCTTCCTGCTTCAGAAGCTGTGCTTATATATCCTCATCCATGTAGAGCGGCAGCCCCCCTTCGCTTGTTCATATGTGGAAAGCAGCTGTGTGTGGTGTCTCTCGCAGGGAGGACGATGAACGACGGGCACGGAATCAACCAGGCTTCACTTGACAAGCAGGGGGAGGAGGTGGGATGTCAAACACAACTGCTCGAAACGAGTCCTGCCCCTCTTTGTGGGACAAGATTGCTGCTGTAAAAACGATGGCAGACAATATGCTTGAAAACTGTTTGCATATCCAACTACATTCCAAATTTCCATATATAAGCTGACATGACAATAGCCAAATGGGTTTTCTGCTCACTGGCTGCAGACACATACGTGATTGTTTGTTATTGGGAGAACAGGACTGAGGAGAGGCTTTATGCTGCGGAATTAATAAGCAGCAGAATGATGGAGGCAGCATGTGCATTTGAACTTGAATTCAAAAATGCATGACAGTGAAAACTCAGACGAGAAATTATAATCCTTTGCACAGCTAGATTTGAATGCGTGAGGTGGTATTCTTGTACCAACCAGTCAAGTTATGGTTTTACATCCTTGTCTATCTAGACATATAGTGTGTTTTAACAGTTAATGCTATTAGCATTAACTGAATATAAGGTAACCTATACTGATGTGTATATGCATGTAAAATTACTCGAACGTACACATTCTTGCTTTCACTGCCCTAGATTAAGCCTTTTATATTAATATCTAGAGCAGATCCTCTCAGAGGGGGCCTTCATTTTGTACCACCATGTTTTTGATATGAACTCTTGTTGAGTTTTCTTGGTGACTGATGGTTATCATAGCCGCTCTTACGTACTAGAAAGAAAAGAAAATGGTGGAAAGGAACATACTGTACCTTTTAGAGCAGGGATATCAAATTCTTTTTTGTTCAGGGGCCATATACAGCCCAATTCAATCTCAAGTGGGCTGAATAAGTAAAATCATAGCATAGTAAGCCGCGAGCAGCATCTGAACAACTAAAACAAAGGGACCAATTTGAAACAGCGTCTTCAAATTAGTCCCTTTGTTTTAGTGCACATTATGAACAACCCAAAATTGCTTAAGAACAATTCATTCAATTTCAACAACATCATGCTTCTGTTTATCATTTTCACATTTGATATATAAGGTACAGATACACAAAGCTTGTAGCGAGCCAAATTGAACCCTTCGGCAGACTGTTGTTGGCCTGCGAGCTGTGTGTTTGATACCCATGTTTTACAATGTATATACTTTGAGACACATCACCATCCTTATAATCAGTAAAGGTGTGTGGATAATGTGAAATGAGTTCAGAGCCTCAGCTTTTGTTCTTGATACCTTCAGATGGAGCTAATCAGACAAAACAACTATTTCAATATTATTTTCGCTACATGGATCAAGGCCAACTTCATATCTAACCCTGATATATAACTTTGATATGAGGTATAGCATGTGATTTGCTCATATGATGCATTATGTAATTCTACTTGTTTCAATATGCTTTCTGACATCAGCTGTGTCAAACCAGATCGTCACTCTACTTTCCGTTTGAATCCCTCTTCACTCACTATATACGGTTGCCAGATTGTCTTGGTTCTCCTGCAGAACAGCTGTCCAGTCTTTGTTTATTCCCACAGTTTTTTCTGTGTATGACTTGATGCTGAGATGTACCCTCTTTTCTGAGTACTTTGTGTTGTGGTAATAATGATGAACTTTTTGCCTGTTTTTTTCATTAGTTGGTTTTTGAGACTTGACAAATTCAAGACTTAGACTAATTTAAATACATTTCAATTCACCATATTTTTGTTCAAAGGGTCCTCCAAGTTTTTCAACCTTCAGGCCACAGTGTCCTTCACCTTCATCTCTTAAAAAAGTCTTTCACCTTTGGCAACAAGTTCATCCTCAAATACCATCGGATGTGAAATGTGAAAAGAAAACCTGAAAAAGTTCCTTTAGATGCGTCTGTGACATCACAACGACAGGACAGATCAATGACCTGCAAACACAATGCCACAGCCATCAACAGTGCAGAGGCATAAGTATTCTTACCCTGTAATCTTATCTTATTTACAGCGGAATAGAATTGTAGCAGGGATACATACACACACAAACACACACACATGCGATTGTATTGAGAGTGTGTGTGAATAAGTATGAAAGAAAGTCAAGAAACCTGGGCAGCCTCACTATGAAAAAAATATCTTGACATTGTGACAAGGAAGAAACACTTTCAGTGGCCCAGGGTTCATCCTTGTGGAAGTGACTCCTCCTTATGAATAAGAAATTCGGGCTTGGTTTCCCTCGAAATGAGGAGGAATAACCCAGGAATAATAACAATGTAATATAGCGAGCTGTCACTGGGGCAGCATTTCATTTCTGCTTTGCAGCAAAGTCACTGTGCCATGAAATAATGTTGACAGAAAATAAATAGCCAGAGAATTACAGTGATTGCTAATGATTTTCAGGGCCACCACTTAAAAGATTGTGTGCATATGACGGCCATCGAGAGATGAGGATGTAAGGGAATGTGCACGAACATGGAAAATTGGGTTTAATTCTTTAAAGTTGCCAGTTCAGAAAAAAAACAAAAAAACATTTCAACCAGCTCTCCTCTGATTAGAGGAATGGGCTGATAAGAGCAACACAGCTCTATGACAATTCTCAGCTGTTGTGTGAAACTATAATTACCACATCAGCCACAAATAATAATCAACTGCGCACCAACAGCCTCCATTTTCGAGTTAGCAGCCAAGCAACTGGGCGTTTCCACACATATACTTAATGAGCTTGTAAATTACCATAGATATAAAGCTGTGTGGAGCCAAGAGAGATGATTAGGTTGGTGAAAGGGATGGTTTTCTGTTCCACTCAAAACAATAAAGAACAAAATATGTGCAGACTGAATCTATACAAAGGCATATTAAGGCCATGAATTAAAAAAAGTCAGAAGATCATGCACCATAAGATGTGGAAGGGACTGTAAAGAATAAAGTTCATCATCACATAAAATGTAATTGCTTCCTGTGCCCATG
Organism: Chascanopsetta lugubris; assembly: GCA_016785325.1. Taxonomy (NCBI): domain Eukaryota; kingdom Metazoa; phylum Chordata; class Actinopteri; order Pleuronectiformes; family Bothidae; genus Chascanopsetta; species Chascanopsetta lugubris. The sequence goes on along the minus strand of JAFBJT010111405.1, from coordinate 40,993 downwards.
TCAAAGTAAAGAGTTACGTTTCTTATTGAACTAATTCATTCATTTAATTGGATATTATTGGCGTCAAAAAACAGGAAGTTGTGCTGCTTCACACTTCAAAGTATTCATTAAATATATTAAATGTTCAGTTTGATCATGATCATTAAAGTTACAGTTGAATTCAAAGTTCCATTTAAGGGGGGCTCCAAATTCTTTGACATATGTGAATATTAAAAATATTGTGCTATAGTTACCTTCCCTGGTAACTAGTTACTTTTATAATGATTTCACTGATTTTCTAAATCAGTTACCTTTTGGGCGACGTAACTAGTTACCTTTTTCAAAGTAACCTGCGCAACACTGGTCTTCTGTTGTCCTCACTTTTCTCTGGTCACAATGTTTGTCTTCTTTTATTATTTTTGAAGGTTTACGATAGTTGCTGACACTCAATATTCCCCTGTTAAGAGGCTTGCCCAGTTTCCATTGCATTTATTTTATACAAGCCCCTGCTTCAAATGGACACAACCTGTCAGTGAGTGACAACTGTACTTTTTAACAACCATCTCCAGACCAAGGGCCAACATTTCATCGTTGGGCGCACCAGTGGTACGATTGTACTGCTGTACTGTAAAATGTAGAGATGAAACCAACTACTATAAACAGTATAATAATTGAAGTGAATAATTGGTCAATAACAATTGGGGGGGAGGGTCATTAGGTATAAATGCATTGTTTTGCCTATGCAAATGGTGGATTCCACTTTGTTTTGTTACATTGCATTAAAGTATTGTTTCCTCAAATGATTTATTGGGGGTATCTGATCATAATTGTTCCAAGAATGGGGGTGTTCAGGCCCCTCCATCCCCCCAGGATTTCCGCCCTTGCTCCAGACACATTCTCCATTGAAATGGCTGTTTGGGAAAATAATGTGGAGTCATCCTCGGAACTTTAGAGTTATTTACAGTCTTCAGTTCAGACATGGTGTCATCATGGCGGCAACAGAAAATCATCTGTCAGACTTAACAAATGACTCCTACATCCATTAAAGCTTATATTATCTGAAGTAAGAGGAGACTAATGTGCAAAAAAACGAAACCTGTTACTGCAGCTGAGCCACAGTGGCACTCAGCAGAAAAACTGTTTTTAGCACGTCTGCTCTAATATACAAAGTTTTCTATTCCACTTCTAAGCACTGGTTTGAATCATATTGCTCCACTGAGACTGAAATATGTTGTTTTTACATACTTTTTCGAACTTCTTCCAGACTTTTAGACTTCTGAATCATCTTTCCCATCAGTGATGATTCCTCACCTGTCTGGTGTTGTGCTTTCTGACAGGTTGTTCCGACCAATTGAAATCTACCGAGCCAGTCGGAGTTTCGAAGGCCACGGTTTGGAATAGGGGGAAATAAGGCGCAGTAACAGTAATTGTAGTAACGAGAAAGCTTGGAGAGCAAAGACCACACTTCGTTTTCTTTTTTTCTACTAAATTAATAATTATAAACACTGGATTAACATAATTGTTCAACTGCTGATAACAATCCTTGATAAAGTACACATTAGAATGGCGGGGGGCGCGGGCTTCTAAACGTTTTGTTATACCTGTTGTTATCATTCACTGGAATTATGACAAACATCTTGTGGGCTATTTATTAATGTATGTTTGTTTATCATCTTTATTTCAGTAACAATTACTCCGAACACCATCTTATCAAGAAACGCCTTGGTGCACCACCAGGTTTAATGGCTCAGAATGGACAACTAACACCTTTTGTGTTTTAATGATTAAAAAACATCTTATTCTATGTTTGGCAATAAGGAGTATGGTGGAATTCAGCTGCAATATGCAACATGACCACTAGATTTAGCTATATGTATATCCTGTAAAAAGTTGATTTTTTAGCTGACAATAGGTCTCCAGTTTTACAGTGGCAGAGCCTGTGATACTGAAAAGACAGAAATCAGGTGTAATTACCTTTTAATTTAAAACTGCACCAGTCCTGAATAATCACACGTCAACGTCACACCCGGCTCTCAGCACCGCTGAGATCTCTTTCATATTCGCCGGGATGATCAAACAGAGGGAGGGACACTGAGAAACTGCAGGGAGGTGAGGAGCCTGAATAAGTCGAGGAAGAAACAATGAATGCAGATGCTTCCACTCAGGTGCTCTGCATGGAGTCATTATGCAGTTAACATCAGACCGTTCTCGCCGGTAAAAAGTGCTGAGCAGGCTGCTGATTTTGAATTTGTATTCAGACGGAAAGGGGAGAAGATCTGAGTGACTATGAAGGCGGGTAGTGGAGGGGGGTTCATTTCTGGGACATGGGCGGCAGGAGCCTCTGTCGCAAAGACTGCTCAGCATGAGAATTCAGTGAGGCAAACATGACTGTTCTGCAGAGATGTGGTCAGAAAGAGCAGCTGCAACCATTTTCTCTTCATGTGTGGGTGAGTGAACGTTTGATTCCAAACAGTTAGGGGATCCTGTGGCTCTGTTCTGCTGCAGGGGAGAAATCTATCCAGCATGGTATGGTTTCACTTGTCCTCTCGGATCAAGGGTCACTGCGAATCAATACAAATACATAAATGTTTTGGGGGGTTTTTGCTTTCCCTGAGAGAGCAACTTTAAAGTCCGCTCCTCCACCATGACAACACCAGCATTGCAACTCAATAAAAAAAAAAAAAGTAGAATGAAAGCTTATAGCTGGACTGAGGCTGCAGTCAGGTCCTTGATGCCTTACAACAGGGGTGTCAAACTCATTTTAGTTCAGGGGCCACGGCGTAAGGCCAAATCTGATCTCAAGTGGGCCAGACCAGAAAATCACAGTGCGATGACCTATAAACAACGTTAACTTCAAATGTTTCTCTTTGATTTAGTACAAAAAAGCACTGATGTGAATTGAAAGGTTCAGTGTGTAAGATTTCGGTAATTTTTGTCACTTCTAAAAATATTACAAAACAGTTACATCTTGCCATTTTCATAAATCTATACTCACCTAAATGTTTTATTTTTTCTTCATTACCCTTAAATGAGCCTATGAATGTATATTTACATGATGAGCGGGTCCTCTATGTGGGCAATGCTGTACTAAACATCGTTTGAGTTTTAATGACAACTGAAGTCTACCATAGGTTCTCATGCAAGGGTGAGGGTGAGGGTGTCTCTTAGAAATATAACTGACATAAAACGAGTAAACCATTTTTTACGCTTTGCAAACTCATCCCACGGGCCAGACTTGACCCTCTGGTAGGCCGGTGCTGGCCCACGGGCCATATGTTTGACAACCCGGCCTCACAAAGACATTTAGCATCGGTTACGTCTCTGTCTGTGAAGTCCTACTAATCCTCCTGCTCGTAAACGTCAGCTCCTGTGCATGTGGAGCATAAAACAGCTTGTGGAGGCTGGGTGGGCGGGCTTGTGCGAGACGAGCACCTGATTTGCATAGAAGTGAAATAACAATATCACGATGGGTCCCCTCCTCTGTACCGATGATATTACAGAGATGACAAGTGACAGGGAAGGCTAAAGTGTAATTGAGGGGCCATCTGCGGAATCCGATGTAGCTGATATTGCATTTCCGACATGTCGAAACTGCACGGTATCTCCCTTCAGTACGTTGCTTCACCACTGTGCTCTCACTGCAGAAGCAAAAGGAACGGAAACGGGCAAATGTCTGCATTGTCTCTCTCAGGTGCAAAAACTTAGAGACCAGATATGCCAAATATTCAAAGAAATTTCCCTTCATTTGTCATATTCATATGCCAAGAGAGATAGAGAGATAAAGAGAGAGGTAGCGGTTAAAGGGACACAGTGACGTGAAATCAGATGGAGTAGTGTCAGTAAACGCTTCTAATTCTCTAACGAACTCCTGTGAATATGTGAATAGAAACTAATTTGTGTGTTTTATATATACTGTATGTACGTGCATTACCATGCTCACAATTCCAGTGCTGACCATGCAGCGGCTAGGAGACATGAGTGCACGAACAGGTCAGCCTCTACATGAGCGTCTCCATAACCTTTAAATAAGGGCAAAGATGGCTTCGGCAAAAACGTTCCATGGACAGTTGCTTAACACATAACTAGATCTGCTACATACATACACACACACAGACGCAGAAAAGCTGGGGATATGCTGCTGACCCTGTTTTATTTTGAAAATCGATTGGAAAATGTTCATATCCTGTTGCAGATCAGGTGTTTTGGTGCAACGTTTGTAGTCGTATTTGTCAGGTTTCTATTCCAGCTGTATCTACCAGAATTGTTCTTTGCAATCAGAGATTTGTACCGACATGATTGCAGCTTTGAAAGTTGAAAAAGCCTTCTACTCTTTGATTCAAACCGACCTTGGCTTTTTGTTGGGTTAATATTGCATAACAAACGGTCATTCAATGTTCCTAACAGGAAGAAGGTAAACAAGGCGGCCGCACACAGGCAGCACCACAATGCAGCGGTGCACTGCTCTCTGAAGTCGACACGTGTCAGAGCTCCAGAGAAGCAGAAGTATTTTATCTAATTTACTCCTTGATCACATCCTCACTATGGCACTACTGCTGCTGAATGGGAGTCAATGACACGCAACATGTGACAACACACCCAGCACACTGCATTTAATTAAAGACTATTCGCACAGATCATCTACGTAGCCATGCATGGACAATTAGCTGCTTAAACTAATGAAAAAGATAATGATGCTGATTTGTCCTGATATATGTTTGCAGGTAAAGTTTCCACTTTTATTATGAGGCTCAGTTATTTAAGCACCTATGTTTATTCTTTATTTTCTTTTTGATAAAGGTGTAGTGTGTACAATTTTGGTCAATTTTGTAGCTTCTAAAACAATATTATAAAACAACTACATTTCGATATTTTTATGATTTTTTGATGTTTTAAATATTCTATTTTATTTCCATTATCCTTAAATGAGCTCATTTATGTATATTCATACGTGCTCTCACTTGATTCTTATCTCCGACATCAGGAAGCCAATTTTTTGGGAGATGTACAGAGATAACGTGAAACAGCTACATCAGTCTGTTCATGCCAATACGACTATCGGCTCAGTCTGGTGTGATTTATTACACCACACACAGCAACATTCGTATCTGCAGAACAAGTGCAAACACATTATTATGGCATGCCTGTTTTTGGTGCTGCCCTCATTCTGTACAGCATAGTTTGGTCTTTAGAGAGTTTAGAAACACATCTGCCATGTAGCTTCATCATCCAAGTTGCTCCCCTGAAGTTATCAGATGCTGAACAAGAAAGGAACATTTCTCACAAAATTCCACTTTTATGGAAAGAAAAATCATTTCTGTCAACCACAGGGCAAGAGCTCTCACCTGCACAGAGGAAAGGGAAAAATGTCAGACCTTCAATCACAGGCTGCTGGCCTTTTCCCAAACTGAGTGTTGGAGCCGGTTTCACCTCGACACGAGGAAGGAATCAGTGTCACCCTCGCTGAGCTACCTTCACTAAAAGAAGCAGTCACCATGCTACATTACCTCACCCACACCAAGGACAAACATACATCTGAATAAAGCCCTGCGGATTACGTTCAGCCCTCTTGTCTACACATACAAAGGTATCGATTCGGCTCTTTTCTTTCTGTCACAGTTAAACTTGACTGAGCGAGTCCTGAGCTGCCACAGCAGAAAGTCACTTTAAAGCCCAGAGAATCCACCTGGTCATGCGCAACTCCATCTGTTCAACCATTCAACCACTCCAGCCTGAGCTGGGCACAGGTTTAAACATAAGTAAACAAACTGATATGATCTGCTGGCAAGACATAATGACATTAATAATAATTAATATAATAATGAATACATTTCAATGTTACTGTAATTATTACATATACACGACCGGTGAGTGACAGATATTGTTGTTCTGTTTAACATGGGATGCAATAAATAGTCAACAAATAGACAACAGAAAGTGTAAATAAGCTTTAAATAGTTAGAAGGTTCACTGTGTAAGATTTTGGTAACCTTTTGTCACTTGTGCGTGTAGATAAAAATGATATACTGACATTTTCACGAATGTGTAATCACCTGAATATATGGCGTTCTTTTCCCCAATATCCCATAATGAGTCCTGGAGCAGGTCTATGGGGGGTGTCATGTTTTTGAAGGACCCCAGAGTGAACATACTTCACATTTACTGAGCTTACTTGGTAACTGAAGGCGACCATAGGTTCTCCTGCATGCTCAAAAGGGAAGGTATACTGTATGTCACCAAATCTTATGACAGGAAATGATCGAATGTTGATATATAAAGAATATAATGGTAATAATGTAATAATGTCTCATATAAATAGCAAATCAAAATACTGGTGAATAGTTGCAATCCCTACTGTACATTCAAAGGTTTTGGTGCACCTTGTGTGCTGGAGTGTGTATACGTGTGTATGTTTGTGTGTGTGTGTGTCATATCTCCTACAGAATAGATTATCTTAGGCTTTGAGCTCCCTACCAGCAACTTGTTCCCATACCTCTTTTGTCAGACCTTCCCTGCAGACGTTGTAAATAGAAGCTGATGCTGAACATTGACCTGCATCTGCAGTGTAACTAAGCTGCTACAGGCAAAGTGTGTGACATGATAAATGATAAGTGCGCCTGCAACTGGAGAGGTATCGAGCTCAGTGGTTCTCCATTCACTGCACAGTCCTATTGAATATATGGCCCCAAGGAATATGTTGAGGCCATGAGTTCCAACCAGCTTTATTGACTTCCTATTATATAATTTCATATTTCCACTAAACGCTGAAACGAATGCAGGGTTGAAATCATACCAGGCGGATCTAATATTTCTGATTGTATAATCCCCAAGACTTGACAATCGTCAAGTTGTTGTGGAAGGTTTATTTCATTTTTAAAGATGTGAAAGTGACGTTAAAGTGGAGGACATACATATTTTATATACTCGACATACTAGATTAAATCACTGTTTGATGTGTATTGAAAAGACTCAGTGACACTGTAACTGTATGCTAGATTTAGAAAATGTTCAGTGGTTCACAGAGATATTAGGCCTTTCATCTGACAATGCATGAAATAGTCTCAGCATTGTTATATTACTTGTGTGCCCAGTAATACATTAAACGTATAGAACCAAAAGAGAGGGTGCAAATAGAGAGGGTGAAACTCCGCTTTCTCAGCATACAGCATTACGAGTGCTGTATCCTGTGGGTAATACACCGACTTTATAGACTCCAAAGACTTCAAAAACCCAAACTATCCCTTGTGAAAATTAGCCTCAACTGTGATTGTGTACATACACCATGCAATTCCCCCAATGTGAGGTTTTACTTTTCTTGGTGCCTATTTATTTTCTGGAGCAATATCCTGAACAATACTGTGAAGATTGTTGATTATAATGATGCATTGCAAGTTGGTTGAAAATTGATACAAATGTATAATGAAAAAATAGGATGAAAAATGGTTTGTGATGCCTTTTTTTTAAACAGCATATGCTTTCACCTTAATAATGTTATAAATTACTCTGGTTTCTTCACTTTATCCTTGGTGTCAAGGGGTGATTAACAGTATGCATATTTATCACATCTGTAGACTCGCCTTCACTGTTATGGAGGATGCCAGACCAGAAGCCAGGAAACCACCTCCATTTCTGCAGTGAGCCCCCGAGAGTTTCTGCGGTGTAATAGCAAACGTGGTATCGCAAGTTTTATAGGGTCATCAGTTGAGTGTATTGTTACGTTATATTGTTACATCACGTATTGTATCGTTGGTGTTGTAGAAGGAATTGTATGAAAATGCCCAACATACATGATTTATCTGCAGTCAGTGGCGATATTAAAATGAATGCACAATGTGCTATCAGCTGGAAAATGCCACCATGTTACTCAGTGTGTGCATCCAATAGTGCGTACGTGTGTGTGTGTGTGTGACATCTGTACTGGGAATTACTGAGAAATGCAGTTTTGTGTGTACCATATTATAATTCTAATGTGTCAACCGTGCAATTACAGTCACAACATTGTATGTGTTGCAGAAATCACAATAAAAGGGTCATTATGAAGATGGGTGTTGTGCTAACAGGCCGGAACCTCAGTGCGTTGACGAACTGTCAAAAAGAACCCAGTGAACGCTGGTTTCTGTTTGATATGGATAGAGAATTGACCAGCTGGGCATTCGTCACTGGCATGGTGGAGCGTCGGACTTCTCTTCCCTCCAATGAGACTTTGTCATCATCAGCAGGTGCACCTGTGGGATCCCTCACACTAACACTCATTATGCCTCCGTAAAGCTGGGGCAAAGCAGGAAAAATGGCCATCTGTAGCAAATAACATGATGCGTTTCCACAGGGGGGAATAATAACAATAAATAAATAAATCATCTGACAGCTACTGGCTGATATTGACATATATATTGTTGCCTCATGCATGTGGGCAGACCCAGCGCCTCAGTGGTGATGAATAATGATCGTTATAGGGAAAGAGAATGATAAATGAGCTTCCCGCCCGATGGAGGCTGTTCGCAGCACTGCTGTGGCTGGCTGGTTATATTAAGTATGAAATTTAAAGGGGACATCCAACCACGAGGAATGACTTCGCAGCATGAATATTTAGTATTTTGTCTCAGTGCACGTGAGCAACAAGTCAGCACCACCGTTTGTGTGGGACTGCCAACGCAAAACAAGCACCCAGACCTATAAATCAAGACTTTGGCTCGAAAAAAGCAGGCTCTCATCCATAATATAAACAATTTAACACACTGATAACATCGACTTCCTACTGTTAGAAGTGAATAGAGTCTTCAAACTGTTCATTTGGCAGAACGTGCAAAGCAAGTGTGAGTCACGTCTACAGCAGGTTGATATCAACGCATTGTTCATTCTTGCTCTTTATTTGCGTTCAATCGCTGCGTTTCTGTCAATTACATTGTCTGGACATTTTATTATTACTCTTTTTTAGAACTCAGACACACACACACACACACGCACACGCACACACACACACACACACACACACACGTGATCACTTGTTTTCCATCTCATAGCTAACACTAATTAGTAGATTGTACGATAAAGGAGACAAGAGTAGGGGGTGTCAAAAAAGGTTATGTAGACAAACAGTGTAGAATAACGACAGTCGCCCTCTTAAGGTGTTCACACTTAACTTCATCACAGTTTCTCAGGTGCTTTATCGCATAGTTTAATTGCTGCAGGTGAATATGAATTTGAACTCATAACTGGAGGATAATTATAAGACAAGAATGTGTATAGATGATTAAAAACAGGATCAAACTGCTAATTTCAGTATGCATGTTTTTTCACTCCTTGATGTGAAAGTTAAAGATCTAGTCTGTAAGACTTAAGTACGATTACTTCAGTTTCCAGTGGTAGCTATGATATACTAAATAATTAAGATGTTGTTTTCAAAAGTGAATAATCACCTCGGGGTATGAATTCTGTTTTCATAACTGTAATATGCTTTATTGTTACATACGGAGTGAGTCCTCTCTGTAGAGGCAACCATTTTTCACCACCATAATTTTACAGTGTCCCAGAATGAACAAACTAAATGACTTCCATTGGTGCTCCCACATGCTTTTAAGGGTAAGGTGAAGTGAGGAGTCTGCAGCTATAGCACACAACTTGACCACTAGATGTCACTGAATCCTACACATGACACTGAGATGACAAACTATTTTGCTTGGCTTCTCTGATGCTGTTGTGTTTATAAATATTCCAAAATGTTTGTGACCTTGAGGTCCTTTTTACATAACATTATATACACAGTATAGTTTCCATGGTTAAGGGGTTTGATTCTATCCATAGAAATATGATTACTAAACAGTCATTTTACAAATATATTATCACCTGGATCTATGACTTGCTTATTACATTACCCTAAAATGAGCCTTTAAATGTGTATTTGCATCAGGAGCAGGTCTACCCTGTGGGGGCTGCCATGTTTTACAGTGGCCCAAAGTGGACATACTAAAGGTCTTTTGAGTTTAAATGACAACTGAGGGCTACCAAATGGGAAGGGCGAGGTGATGTGTACCACATGCTACTTTACCAAAAGATGTCACCTAATCTTACACACAGTACCTTCAACATTGTGTATTCAACTAATTTTAAGTGGACCCAAGTCCCTGGTTAAACTTTTAGGCCACATGTTGCATTGTGGGTAAGATAGACACCAGTTTGTGTCAATCAGGAGGAATAAGAGATGATTTAGTGTAAACACTGTTGAATCCTCTATTATTCTATCTCTAGTGAATCAATGTAAATAATTGACTGCTCAAGTGTCTGTAGGTAACAGATGTGCCATTAAACATGAAAAACACAATCAATATTACAACAAACAATTAATAATGTACAGAAAATGTGTACCACCTTCAAAACAAGTCGACAACGCTTCTTTCAGCCTCGCGGCTTTGACTTCATGAATTAAGAACAAGTCAGCTGGTGGCATATGCTTCTGGCTGTGTTGCTGCTATCCCTACCCCCCCCCCCCCCCCCCCCTGCAACCCCGCCAGTCACTTGATGAGGCATTTAAGTGCAAGATAGAGCACCTGCATGTCCCCGGGAGCCCGGCCAAGATTGGAGGTAACCCTTTTTTCACAACCTTTTCAGAGAGTCTCCTTCAACAGGTTTAATGCATAAGGAAAGCACTCGTCACTAAATGTTCATGTTTTGCCACAGTGAACCTGCAGGAAGTGGTGCCAAGGTAAAATACTGAGATGATAAAAACATGTTGATCCACTTCTCACCACTTCCCTTGCTTATAACCCATTAGGGAGCATCCAATAATTTGTCCGGTGTTCTCCAGGGGGAGCATCATCAGTTTTTAAGCCTGAAAAGAGAGAGCAGGAAACTCTTAAACTTTCTCAGATGTTTGGTCTTATTGAAATATTTATCCTACAGGCGGGTGCCAACTTTCCCTCCAGTCCTAGAATTTGAGTTAGCGCAAGGACACAGAGTGGACGACCTATCACTGCACTTTCCTCGTTATGAATCCCAATCACTGATTTGCATCTTTTTACACTAGATATATGGTGGCATTTCCTTTTTTCCCATCCCGTCCAATCCCTCAGGACTTGCAAAGATTTTCAACACCTGATTTGCATATTTCTCATTTTGTCACCATCTTTGAAGAAAATTAAGTCAGCATCATAGAAAGCCACCTTACACAGAGGCTGGATCAAAAATAACGGTAATGCTTGTCAAATCTGCACATTAGTAATTGTACAGCATCGTGTAATATTTTCAATTATGAATGGAAATGCAATAAGTCTGATTGGGTTTCATGCTTTGCAGCATGTTTATCTCCGTGTTAAGGTTCTAATGGGAAAACGCATGAATCGCAATCACATGCAAAGTCACAATTAATTAAATGCAATGCTCAATTTAAAGCTGCAGAGTGTAGAATGTAGTGAGATCTTGAGGTGAGGTTGCAAGTTGAAGCTGCTATCTGAAGTGTAGGTTCATAGTCGACCAGGTGGAGGTGTCTTGCAAGGTTTAAGTTGTCAACCTGAGCAATGATGCTTCACCTCTATTCTAGGAGTCCTGACGAATGGGAGACACAGGAAGATGGATTGGTAATGGAAAACAAGCAGGGTCACTATGTAAAGGAGTTGGCCTCACCCACATTTTGGTGGGACGTTGGGTTCCTCTGGGTTAAGGTGTGAAGTGTTTGGGGTGTGGTATCACTCTCTGAAAAGAGAACTCATAAAAACATTGCCGGTGAGCGAACCACCTTGGTTGATAGATGGATTCTCCGTGTTAAAGGTGCAGTGTGTACGATTTTGGTCGTTTTTGTCACTTCTAAAAATATTACAAAACTATTACATATTTACATTTTCATGTATTTATAATAATAAATATTGTTTTACATTCCCCTTAAATGAGCCCATTATTGTATATTTACATGAGGAGTGGGTCCTACTCAACATACGTCTGTTGAGTTTTAATGACAACTGATGTCTACACTAAGTTCCGCTGTATGTTCAAAAGGGTGAGGTGATGGATACAACATGCAACTTCACCTCTAGATGACACCAAATCTTACACAATGTACTTTTAACAATGCGGGCATCTTTCACTTCTCACTCACTCACTGTCTTCCCTGGTTAAACTGCAAACAATACCATCCAATACCAAAAGAGTGTCCTTGTCCTAGGTACACGTCGTCAGCATAATGTTCCTACATTTTAAGGACAAAAGACACTCCTTTGAGACAAACAGGGATTAACACTAAAACCCTTCTGAACAACACATTAAACAGTTGGTGTCCTCCGTTCTGCTCTGGGTTACTTAAAGTCGTCCCCTCTGACCCGACATTGCTTTCAATGTGTTTGTTATGATTCATGTCGGGTTTACACTAAAAATCTTATGATTACATCCTCGCCTCATCACAGCTGCTCCGCTGTTCTCATTAAACCTTTTTCCCTCTTTGATTTCATCAATGTTACGACCACAGTAGTTGTGTGTTTCATGTCCATTATCAGCCAAGCATCAGTACATGCGTCAGGTGAGTATGAGTGTCACAGTATGTGCAGGGCTGCCGGCAGCAGCATTCGCTTTACCAGTCTCTCTCTGCAGCAGCCAATCATTTCTCACACTGGTAAATAAGCTGCAGTATTAAGTAGCATTAGCGATCGATGAGGACGAGTGATGACGGAGTGATCCGTGTTTATCCTTTGACGACTAAACCACTAAACCTGAGTGGGGGGGGGGTGGGAGTGGTGAATCGAGTCAATGGCTCCAGCTGTGATTTACGTGATGATGCTCCGTGTACAGAATAATGGAGTGGATAGCAATGCAGAAGCAGACAGGTGGACAGACAGTAGGAGACAGTAGTGCCATGGTACATAATGAGCTTGGGGAGGTTTCCACATCCCAGATCCTTTCAGTGTTTAGAGAGGTCACTCACCCACTGAGCCCGGGGCTAATTGACTTTTAATTATCGCGTAATCAAACGCACATGCACACGTGTGAGTGTACACACAAAGTGCTGCGATCATAACGAGTGGGCGTCGCCAAATGTCCTTCACCGAGAACGTGACACATACTGCCCTGTGTGACCGCAATTAACTGTATTATTATGCGTGATTTTTATGACACATCATAATAACACATGCAATTTGGAGACTCATTCAGCAGAATGAATCAGGTAACAATAAAATACTAATGGATCCTTCTAGTACTTTAATGAGAGGAGAGTGGAGAAAAACAAGACTTTGGGGAACAAAGGAGCAGCTGGCCACTTTAGAGGCGAAGGAGGAATAAATCATACATGAATTGGTTGAAAATAGCTTAGTTAAAGGTATAGTCTATTGATTATTTATCCTAAGTCCCCTTCACATCCTAATAGCCATCAATAGATACATTAGTCTAAAACAGTGCTACAATTCTATTATAACAATTTTAATTGGACAAAACAAAAGTAATGGCTATCATCTGAATCATAACAAGCCAAGGAGGAGTACATGATGGCAGCTGTGGCTGAGGGGGTTCGAGGAGCTGTTCTCTGACCAGAAGGTCGGGGGTTTGATCCCGCCTCCCCTCAATTTGTAGACTGTGGTGTCCTTGGGCAACCTACTGAACCTCACATTGTCCTACATACTCATAAGCTACAAAGTGCTGCAAATACATTCAATGATTGATGAGTGGGAGACTGGCTGAATATAAACTGTATGGTAAAGCGCTTTGGGATGACATGATGTGGTCAATGTCAATAGAGCTGTTCTCCCAGCGCCCTCTCGTCCACTTGGCTTTGAGCAATAGTCAGACATTGCTCTTTCATGCAATTCAATATATGAAAGAGTACCAGTTATACATTACAGCCCCACTTGTGTTGTAGGAGTTGATTAATGTGCCGTCTGAATCTGTTACTATGAACTAGTATGAGGACACGTAAAGAAATGAGACACAGTCTCACAGTTGTCACAGTTTGTTCTCTGTGCTCATGCAGCGCTGCAGAAGCTCATCATGACTGCGAGCAAACAAACACAGCTTCCTCCAGTGCACAGCTACTGAAGATTTATTTTTCTGTCTGCAAGAGTCAGAGAAAATCTACAGCAGGATAAAGTAAAGTGATGTAAATGCAGGGGAACTGGTGCAGCTAATCTTTACTGCGCAAGAGGAAAGGAAGAAATCGATGTTTTCATTATTTTAATTACACGGTATGAGCCATCTATGTGATCCGCGACTTCCAGCGGTAATATTACACTGCAGACAGGGAGGGTAAGGAAGAAAAGCAGAGAAAGTTTTAGAACACTCATGTGTTCGCAAAATAAAATAAAATAAATGTCAATGGTGTAATCATACTTCTATATGAGGGGGTTTCTGCTGATCACCACTAAACCTCTCGGATGCTGGTATTCAATAAGAGCTGCAGTGAGTGCAGCACATACTCAGTCCTCTTAAATTCACTCAAGCTGCACCAAATATGTCACAAATATACAAAATACATGGGGAAATGATCACCATGGTCGAAGTGAAAACAATATCATGCCCTGAACAATAGTGATTTTGGTGGTTTTGGCTGAGCGTCCCTAACAAACTGGTCTCTGAGTGTCAATGTAACATTATACTGTAGTATGTCGTATTAGTATATAAGAGGTAGAAGGAGTCTATAGCCAAAATCCTGCAGTAATGTACATAGAAATAAACCTACAGAATGGAATGATTATATAAATAGAACCCTATATCGACCTTTGACATCAGTGTTTTTCTTCCAAGTTGTAAAAATGTGGCGTCAGCTTCATCAATTGGATTTCTGTGCCAAATAATGTTACTGCTACGCCAGAATTTGATGTGCCACATCACTGCGGCATAAACATGTGACTATGTTCGCTGATGACACACAAAACATTAAAATCACAGCAGTGATATTTAACAATTGTGGAGTCCGGAAAACAACGAGACACAGAAATGAAATGGAGGCTATTGTGTGAGATGTAATTGATTTAATTATCAACACAAAAAAAACAAAAAACTAAATTAAAGGGGTGATATGATGCCTTTTCAACATTCTTTTGTCCAGCTTTTGTCATGTCCCGTGTTAAGTGTTAAGTCTGCGTCAATTTACTTCATTTGTGTTCCTGGTTTTATTTTGGTGAAGGGTTTTTCTGTCTTCCTGTCTGCACTTCGTCGGTCTTGTCTTTGCCCCGCTGATTCCCTGATTGTCTGCACCTGGTGCTAATCACCTCCTCTCCCTTCATATACTCCTCCTCCCCTCTGTCCTGTGTCAGTGTGTCCTTGTTCGTTTCAGTGTCAAGTCCTTGCTCAAGTCCTGCTCCACATCTTGTCCCCGATTCCTCTTTCCCAGTCTGATCCACGTCTTGTTCCCACCTTGTTTCCTGATCCCTTTCCCCCGTTAAGCCTGGCCGCGTCCTCGTCCCTCCTTCGTCTGTTCCTATCTGTGTTTCGCCTCGAACAGATATCTCTCCTGCCTGACCACAAGATCTCAGCTCCAGCATTTTTGCTAATAAGGCCATTGTTTGAACCTGCTATCAGTGTTCTCGAGCTTTTGGGTCCTCGCCTTGCATTTGTGTTGCTTGTGTGTTTGAGGTGTTTCTATTAGTTCATTATTATTCAGTATTAGTATATCAAAAATGTATTTGTCCATTTGCTCACTTCCTCAGTAAAGACATAGTAATACGATGCAAAATACACTGGTAATCGGAAAGGTGTAGAAATAATGATGGTACTATTACATCATGTGTGAGTAATTCAAGAACGCAACTGCCAAGAAGAATAATATGATGGCGGCAGCTGCTCTCCTTCCATATGGAGCTGACGACACTGTGCAGCCCATTTGAATCACACATCAAAAGTCTGGTCCATCACTGATGTGAGACACTTTCTATACAGCTGCTGGGATCATCTGACCAATCACAAGAGACCGGACTAGGTGGTTAATCAGAGTTAGTCTGGCTTCAGGATCCACCATTACAACACTTAATGACATTTTTAATGTATTTAATGAAAAAATGGTGCAGTTTGAGTGCACTGAGGTTTTTGGCCTTGTCCTCGATTAAAAAATATATACTTTTATATATTCCATATATCATGTAGCCTATGTCGTACTTGCGTTTACAAACAAACCTTGCTGGTTTTCTTCTATCTGTGAAATGGCGGGTTATAGATGGCACTCTAATGCCTAAAAAAACCACCTTCAAAATAAAAGCACAAGCCAAATACAATTCTCCTTGCTCTTCCTCACTAATTTCTCTTCACTCCTCACTCCACAGGCTTCCACCTGTCCTCTTCTTCTTGATGCTTTTATCTCAACAACCCTCTCCCTCATTTCTACCTGTGGCTTCCAGAACAGCGGTCGGTCGCTGCAACAATATAATGTCAGCATTGTCATGGCTCTCTGTTTACCAGCAGCGGCACCAAACAGGAAGAGAGACGAGAAGAAAGACGGAAAAAGTAACAACCTGCAATATTATTTGTAATGTAGGGAAACAGCTGAGCAACAATAGCCATGTGATCAAATGAAAAGCAATAAGAAGCGGGGTTTAGACTCTTGTCTCATGCAGAACTCAACGCGCTGAGTTGTGGACACAGGGAGATTAATTCCTCTTGTGTCTGTCTCTGCCAGGTACCTGTGTGAGCTGAGATGAATCACCTAGTGTAGTTTGATTACACTCTCACATTGAGGTGAATGTCAATAGGCAGAGAGGTCTTCCAGAGTGAGTGGTGCGCCTCAGACAGAGGGCGGTCTGATGTTAGAGGGCGGTCATGATGACACACCATCTCCGCCCTGATTGGCCTCAATGAGTTGAGAGCACATCCAGTGACAGAGTGAGGAGGCCGAGACAACACGCGGCCTCGTACTAATATCTGCAGCACCATGAAGTCACAGTGACCCTCGGTGAATTAATGTGGCGTTCACAGAACAGTGGTTTGCAAAGATGGTTTGTGTTAGAAAAACATCTACCCCGCTGTTTTCTCTATGACGGGGATACGTTTCCACTGAACAACTTTCTTCGAAAGGTCGAGCTGGGGCATGATGCATTTTAACACAACACGTATCCAAGACAACAGGCCTGCCTGTGTCTGACAATAACAACATGACACACGCAATGGCGATGGCGTAGGCGATGGCATTGGGAAATGAATAAATAACCAGCATTCTGGCATCCTACTTCATGCACAAAAATGCATGCAAGTTTATGCATTTTAATAACATATTTGCATAATAAATCTGTTCATATTTGGAACTGGGCTGATGTGTGATGAATTCATTTTAACTTGTTATATTGTACATGTTTTTTCACCATCCTGACACAAATGAACATGCAATATTTGAACTGAGGCTTGAATATCAGAAGTTCCTCATAATTTCCTGCATTATATTTTGATGATCATCGATAAAGTTACTTATACTCTGTGAAACTTCTGAAAGCTAATGAAATGTATTTTTATGTGCTCTTGAATGATTAAGTTTTGAATAAGCAACAGAAAGATATTTCATTGAGTTCCCTTCCAAGTTTGTCCTTTTCTAAATTATAAATATCGACCAGATTTAAGTTTGACTTTAAATCTATATGATCTAAATATCAGTTATCCGCCTGACTGATTAATCAGAATCAGAATCAGCTCCATATGTAAACAAACACAAGCAGGCTACTATCTTAACAATCTAATGCATTTTTTGTGCGTAATTATACATTTCAGCTGGACGGGTGTAACAAAACAAGTTATTTCAATACGTTACACTGAGATATTGGAAGACAAACTTGCATTTCTGCTTCTGACATGTGATGAAACACGTGTTAACCAGGCTGATATTCATCATGGACAACACTTCACACCCACTGCACCTGACAGAGGTTGAGGATCTGAGCAGCTGCTTCAGCGATAGACTGCTGCACCCATAGTGTAGAAAGGAACGCTACCGCAGGTCCTTCATCCGGACTGCTGTCAGATTATGTGACTTGACGGTCTACTCATCCATCACCAATTCATCCTCTGTAAACATGTCACTATAGTCTGCAGTGTTTTGGTATTATACTGTATTGTTTCTATTCTAATATTGTTTACTATGTACATTTTCTTTTCTTCTTGTAAATGCAATAACGTTCCTGTCATGAGCATTTTATTTTGTTTATTATGTTATTGTGCGCTGTCCTAACATGGAATTGTTCCCATTGTGGGATCAAAATGTTCTATAAAAGAACATTCTATATCAAATAGATTGTGGGACCTCTTTGCCCTGGGTTTAGCCTTTCAATCTATAGACCTTTAAATTGCTTTGACCCTTTGTAAGTTCTCTGGGCTTGTTCACCCAGGCAAGGCACTTTGTTATGACTTCCTTTTTATTGCTTGGCTGCCCCTAGTGGCTAGGGGTTAATAATGCTGGTGACAATTAAGGAAGAGGTGAGGTGATGTGTAGAGAAGCCGGTGGGAAGGGACAGTCGACTTAGGCCACCACTAGGGAGCACTACCTTTTTGAATTATACATATCTGTTCTGCTACAGACAGGGATACTGATTATTTCCCCAAATTTCAATATTTGAGATTAGATCCAAAGAGTAGAATATTATTAATAGTATTAAGCTATTCAGAACATCCCTGTGCAGGAAAAATAAAGCAAAATCATTCCTGAATCACGATGATTATGGTGATCTTTCTGCTGTTCCAGAAGGACTGTGAGATGGCTAATGAGAGGTGTGATGACCTCCATTGGAGAAGGTGGAATAAAAATCTAAGCGCTGTCTCTTCTCTCGAGGAGAGGTGTCAGGAGGTGTGCGGAGGAAAAAACTCCTCGAAGGTCATTTTCAAAACACAGAGGAAAGTGAGTGAATGCTGCTGAGCTATTCCAGGGCATAAACATGCAACATCCAATGTGCGGCATAAAAGAGTGTTAAGTGGGTGAATGCAGGATAAACACAGGTAGATCCTGGTGTGAGGAAACAAGCTCCCCTGAACCCCCGGCAGCTATAAAAACAGCAGCCTCATATCTTTCAGATAGCCGCCATGGCTCCCGGTAGAATGAATCCTTTGAATGGTCCATTAAATCATTAAAACAACCTCCCATTCAGAGACCCCCGCTGCATAAGTTATTAACTACATTCAGATGCTGCACACAACACAAAAGTTCCCTCACAGGAACATTCCAAACCCATAAGAAAAAATATGAAAAGATCAAAAGTGAGATGTTGCAGAGTTACCAGATACAATTCAACGTGAAATTCCCAGTTCTCATCAAATCATATTGCCTCTGTCTTGCAGCACATCTTTAAAGAGCCAATAATGAAGCTCTCTGTTCTTTGGCTTCCACAGGAGAAGTAACAGACCAGCTCTGGCAGGAGGGCATGTCTGCATTTTTTGGGGGGGCAATGCAGACCTGTCAAACTAATAGGGCTGCCATAGGTTCTCCTGCATGCTCGAATGGGAGGGGTGAGGTGATGGATACAATATGCAACTTTACCAGTTGATGTCACCGAAACATACACACTGTACCTTTAAAGCAACTGCGTATCTGTTCTATATCCATTCGTGTTGTTCTAAATCTTACTGAATTTCTTTTTAGATTGGATTCTAATGCCTCAGAGTGACAGAGGAGGCTGGGTGCATGTTTTGTTACCACTACACCATCCCCACTAAATAGATGACATGTGCGAATCCCATGGCGATTGCATTGTAAGCTTCCGAAAGTGAAATAGCATGAAACTTGTGGTTTATATGCAGTTAGATTATTTGGAAATAATAGTTTGTGTATTTTTCAAACAGGAAAAATATCTCCCATTCCCTCATGTTGCTTTTATGCATCTCCTCCTCCTCCTTCTTCAAGCTCCCTGTCACTCGTGCAAGGAGCAACCACACAAATCTACAATATGAATAAATGATCTCCTTTCTCTGCTCAAACAGCTTTGCCTATTCTCCAGTGTCGGGACGTCTGGTCCTTTTCTGTACCTACTCTTCAGCCTGCCTCATTGAATAGCAGAGCACTCACAAATTGTTCCTCAAATTGTGGGTAACAGCCGACAGTTTGCTAGAGGCAACTGGAAAGAGTATGCAGCCGGCCGGAGTTTTACATCCTCCTAACAGGGGCATAATTTATGAGGAGGACAAAGGGAATATGTCCTCACCATCTTTCAGGAGGCAATGTGGGACACAACTGCTTTTTACAGTCTAGAACAGACACTGACAAAGGAATTCATGTGGAAGCCATTCTCTGTTGTTCTTATGCAAGTATGCAGCAGCACTTAACAACAAAAACGCATATGACATTATATAAAGATAGATTATATGACACGGCAGTATAAACCCTGCATCTGTCATGTTGAGACATCAACCCCTCCATGATCATTCTACAGTACGTGTAGTACGTTTTTTTTGTTTTATAATGATAATGATTATGGTGGTAATCATAACAACATCCTTTTAATTATCTCCACATTGAATTACTCTTAACCATAGAAAATGGTATCGTAGAAGGTTGAGGGGCTGGAGCTTGACTGAGCAATCAAAAGACAACAGAAGCGTAGGGGTGGACAGTGAGAGTGTTTTCTGAACATCTGAAACTGTCTTCTTGTTGTAACAGTGACACCAGTTACAATGTATGATTCCCCAAAACAGGTCAAATTGTTCTTTAAAGGCTTTGTGTGGCTTCCATCCCTGCCTCACGGTGAACTCTAGAAACTTCACTCATTACTATTGAATTTGAGGTCAAAAATAAGCTTGTATTGATTATTCAATTCTGTGTTTTACCACCAGATAAGAGAGAAGACCTGAAAACATCATCCTGAGAAAATCTTAGGTCACACTCGAATCAGTTTTTGATTAATGTTCTTGACATTCAAGCACTTGATCTGAGTGAACTTTAATTGGAAAAAGAAAAATATGAATATTGAGGAGAGTATGTCTCTGTGCTGCCTTCCACATACAGAAAGTGATGAAAACTCTGAATTACTTATTTCTATTTATCTGTAACATGTTTCCCAAGTCTTTAATATTGGATCAAAAGCGTTTGGGAGTTTGAACCAGAGTAGTGAAGACACGGCATCTGGCAGCTCGGTCCATCTTGTTAGAAAACACTTTGTTTGAAGTACCCCACTGCTCGGGGCGACTGTCAATGCTGTCATCCACTTCTTCACTGTCCCCTCTGCTACCTGCTGCATCTCTGTCCTTATTTTTGTTTTCAAGCATTTACAAAAACTGTGTTTTTGGCTTCTGGAGTTTAAACCAATGTGACATTTAAGAAAGCAAAACAATCCTGAATCGGAAACAGCAGATGCACTGTGAAGCTCTGGTGGCTGTTGGTTTGCCCTCGAAGCACAAAAGCAATGCTCTATGTAAATACAGACATTTAAGATAGGGCATAAAGTTCAACTTCAGAAAATTGTTATCTGCAGTACTTTCCAAAGCATAAGGGTTATGTTAATTAAATCCGGGATGGGAAAAAAAAATAAAAATAAACTACAGAAATAATAAATGCATTAGGCAACATGATAACACTGCATACAGAGAGAAAACAAGAGAAATCAAACAATGATCATATCAGTACTCACACAGGTCTTTTCCAATATATGGTATCGTCTTTGCTTATGAAGATAATCAGTCACAGTCTTCCACTTTTAACTAAAGTCTGTTAAAGGGTTGTTTGTATTTATATGCCATTTATGGAGAATG
>JAFBJT010111405.1:1585-15616 GCA_016785325.1 Chascanopsetta lugubris | reverse complement strand
ACAGAAATGATCAAATAAATGCCTGAAGCTTGGTTATGACTTTCAGCTGAGAAAATATTCTTTGAAGAAATAAATACAACAATAAATTGTACATTTATTCTTACTTTGTATCTTACTGCTCTATTGATGCACCGTGGGTTTGAGAGAACTGGAATTTCAAATTCTCTGTATATTTTGCACATGCTGATGTTTTTGACAATAAAAGACTTTGAATGAGTAGCAAATTATTTTAATTACTTGTACCAGTTCCATAGATGTATGTATGATGAATAACAAATGATTGTATTTGTCTTTTTTGATGTGGGTGTGTGGGTTAATGCTTCTGCATTATTAAATATTTCATCCACTTAAAAATATCAATTATTAGGGCCACTTATATATTGTGATTAGTCTACTTTGGAAGGGATAGTTTAATCTCTTAAAAAGAGCCAGTAAATACAGTAGTCGTTGCATTGTTGCTCAGGTGTCGCAGAGAAACTTCCTGTCAAACTAGGACAGTGACTCGTTCACTGAAGCTCAGCCAATCAGCGCAGGCGCTGAGGCAGCGACGTGTCCGTCGCTCAGCGGCCGTGACGTCATCACGCCTCAACCACAGTGGAATGTAGTTTTTACAATTATGCAATTACAACCGTTAAAAATCTACAATTATTGGATATTTCTTAACCGAGACGTGCCTTTGAATAAAATTACAGTTAATACAGTGTTTGTTTAAGTTGTTGGGATTTTTTAAAGTGTCTCATAGGCAACACGGAAGCGAGTGCAAAAGAATAGACGTGGAAATCGAACCATAAGAGATGATATCGAATATCTTAAAGAAACATGGCAGCAGCTGTGTGTGAGGTGGTGTTTCAATGCCGGAGCATACAGACAAATAGCCACAGCTGCTTCCTACAGTCACTTACTATTCCGTCAGTGAAGGTGTGCACCATTCCTCCAGGTTTAACGTTGAACTCCACAGTCTTAGTTCGCTCAGAGGAAGCCTCGGCCGAGACGAGAGAGGCGGCGAGGAGAGGGACGAGCACGAGCGCGAGCACCCAGCTCACAACAGAGCTCTTCGTTTCAGCCGCCATCTCTTCAAAGCGCGGAGAGAACTTGTCGTGATGTATGTGGCGGCTGTGAGGTTCACTTCCTGGGTGCCCCGTCGCATGAGAGTGACGTCACAAGCTGCGTCACAAACCAGACAAACGACAAATATGGACATGTTTTTTTAAAGAAAATAGAAATAGTCCAGCTCGACAAGGTCTACGATAGAGCAACACCCACACAGTGCCATGAATGATCAATTATAGTCAGATTGGATGACATTTTATTCTTGAGCAGGTCTGTTATTGCCCTGTTAGGCCACACGGTGTCGCCCTCTGACTATTTGGTAACAACCTTCCTTGCTAAAGTCCCTCTTTTAAAGGTGCAGTGTGTAAGATGTGTTGACACGTAGAGGTGAAGTTGCATGTTGTATCCAGCTCCTCACCCTCACCCTTCTGAACATGTAGGAGAACCTATTCTAGGTTCTAACTTTCTAACTTCGGTTGTCATTAAAACTCGAGAGATGTTTGTATGTTTAGTATGTTCACTCAGGGCTACTGTAAAAAAACAAACAAACACTGCCCCTTTAACATAACAGACCACTAAAAGCAGGAGGACGCAAATATCAGTCGTTTCTACAATGATAACAATCACCATTTAAAGTTTGAATATTGACTAGATGCAAGATTCATTCAACAGTCAAGCCTATTTTTCTTAATGACGGTTGGACTAATTTCTGATGAACAAAAAGAATATCAACCTTTTAAAAGTGTGAATACTCACTACTGGAACTAGCATTACTTCTAGGTTCCAGTAGATGACCAATGAAAACTATCGATATCCAGGTTCTTGAGAATGAGAAATACATAAAGAGCAAAAACAGTGAAATACATGTTTGTTTCTGTTAAGAGACTTAGAACCAAATCATTATATTACATATTTAGAACATAAGTTAAATTATTGGTAAATGTGAGAATCCGAGGAATGTTGAGTCACCAACTTTTATGTCACAATTCCGGTCCGAGAATCAGGTCCATGCAGGAGAGATTCATTGTAAGTTGTATAAGTATGGAGATAACTATTACAGATTGGATAGATTCAGTTTTGTAGGTAACTTCAATGTCTTCAAAATAAAGGTTCTAAGACGGCTGTTGAAACTTTTTTGCTTGCCATTGATGTAGAGAATATTCCTTTGTCCCAAAGAAAGACAAACGAAACTGTAAACCAATGATACTGATAATGAACAGAACGCAAAATACTGACTAAGCATCTAAGCGCAGAGGCAGGATTTGCAATGTGAAACAGTTCTTTCATTCTCACGAGCAGGGAGCAGGCAATGACGTAATCCAAAATCAGTCCGTGGTCAATAACAAATGGTCGGTACAGGTTCAGGCAAGAAGACGATATCTGGTTTGTAATCTATGGCGAGGCGTACGGCTCTACGCACCCACTCCTCGTCTTCCCAGACTACAGACCCCACCACCAATGCGATCCAGCAGAATGGCTTGGGGGGGGGGGGGTCTTAGAAATGTCAGACTGATCAAACATACGGGACAGTAGTGTTCTTGCAGTACGGTACCAGGAATTGGAATCTTGTGAAGTAGAGGGACCAACGGGACAGGCGGGGGTTGAGGTGCCGGGCGGCCCAGAGGTATTCTATGTCCCGGTGGTCGGTCCAGGCCACAAAGGGGTGTTCCGCACCCTCCAGCCAATGCCTCCACTCCTCAAGTGCTGCCTTGATGGCCAGGAGTCCCCCACACCGTAATTCCTCTTGGCTGCAGATGCTTTTCTGGAGAAGAGGGCACAGGGGTGCATTTTCTGATCCGAGTCTGACCAAGACATTACCGACTCTGGAATCCGATGTGTTGACCTTGACCAGGAACTGGTGCCAGGGATCGGGCTGGCGCAGGATGGGTGCTGAGGTGAAACGCGCCTTCAGGGCCTGGAAGGCCACATCTGTGGTGGGACTCCAACAGAAGGGCTGCGAATCAGAGGGGAGAGAGTGCAGAGAAGAACAGACTGAGCCAAAGTTGGCTGGACATCCCACTCGACGGTGTCCCTTGCCCCCGCGGTACAGTGGAGACGGGTGCGACCCAGCTGCATGGGTTCCTCCGTCGGGATGAGGGTGTGGAGCATGGAGTTGTGCTGCGCCGCCATAGCCTTCTTGCCCAGCTCCAGGTTGGCAAGAGCGAATGTGTTCCGGGCGATCTGCACCTGCTGGGGCTGCAGGGTAGGATCAGTGTGGCTGGCATCCGCTTGATTCATATTTGGTCTTGACGTTCTGTCAGGACCGGGACTGAGAATCCAAGCGCAGAGACGGGATTTGCGAATGTGAAACTGTTCTTTTATTCTCACGCGCAGGGAGCAGGCAACGACGCAACCCAAAAACAGTCTGTGGTCAATAAGGAAAGGTCGAATAGGTTCAGGCAAAAAGACCATACCCAAAGACAAAAGGGGTTCGGCAACGTGAAAGCATAGATTACAAACCAGACTTGGAACAAACAGGAACTTGGGATGAACAGGGAACAGGTGAGGATGCGGACACAGGTGACACAGACAAGGACGAACAGGGAAGAGAGCACGGGAGGAAGTAAACAGCACAGACAGGCGGAGGGATTCACAATAACACGGGAAGTGGTGATACGAGGAAACAAACATGACGAGACATCACACAGAGAGAGAGAGAGAGAGAGAGAGAGAGAGAGAGAGAGAGAGAGAGAGATTTTCTGACAAATATTATTTAGAAGTACTTCTAAAAAATGCATATAAATAAGAGGGAGGGAATGGAGCAGTGGGGTCAACAGCTCAAATATGAAATATTGGATACAAATATACACAGTATAATACATTACGGTGGGGAAGTATGAGCATACACAGGTATACGCGCGTATACATACAGGAGCATCATCCATCTTTCCACTCACCTGCCCATAGACATGCACATTCCTCTTGTTTTCACAGTGGAACAAGATTTTCATCATCGCTCTCGTGTCCGCTCCTGCATGTCTGCATGTGCACACGTGTTTTCTACATGTCTGGAGCCTGAAAGCGTCGTCCTCCACGGGTGCAGCACACGTTTGGACGGAGACCAGACCCTCTATAACATTGTCAGACACTTCGTGTGTAAAAAAAACAAAAAACAGAACAAACATGTAGCGACAAATCTGGACCAAAGCTAACGGGACTGTTTGCGTTGAATAACCTCTTCCAGACTTCCGATCCCACGTCCCGGGCCAAAGACGACGCGACCACAGGATTAAGGACAGCTTGTGTTCGAGTTAATGAATGTTGACACAGCAGTGCCAGGCAGGGAAGTGCAGGCATGGTCAGGATTCTTCTGTCTGTTGGATAATGACGTGTGAATGGTCAGACTGAAGGAGTCCTGGTCCTGCCCAGGTAAACACCGTATCCTCCGTCAGGGTGTCAGCTGTGTAAAAGCAGCAGGTCCTTTCCACTGAGCTCACACAAACAGCTTCTTCTCTCCGCTATAAACAAAACAGACCACAAACATCAAATCGTTTCGCCGGGGGATGCAAATTTATGGTCCAGACTTTACACAAACAGCAGAGGGCTTTAAAAATCAGCACGTTATTCAGTTGGCTGTTATAAATGCGCATGTGTTTACATATAAATCACACTTGGATGAATTCCTCTCTGAGGAAAAGAGTCCGTGCAGGAAGAACATCTTTCCAATCTGATTTTGGTCATTTTTTTCACTTCTAAAAAAAAAAGACTAAACAATAAAAAAACGGACATCTTCATGAATGTATAATCACCTAAATGTTTTGTCCATTAATCTTAAATGAGCCCATGTATGAGTTGTTTTCGTTTACCCACTACAAGGCCTTATTATGGATCCTAACATTAAAGGTGCAGAGTGTAAGGTTTCTGTCATTTTTGTCATTTCTATTGGTACAAGAAAATATAATAACAATTGCATACTGACATTTTCATCATCATCTAAATGTATTTCTACTCCCATTACCCTTAAATGAGCCCCATGATGCATATTTACGTGAGAAGCGGGTCCACTCTACGGGGGCCGCCATGTTTTTACAGTAGCCCAGAGTGGACATAGTAAACATCTTTTGAGTTTTATTGACAACTGACAGGTTCTCCTGCATGTTGAGACGGGTGAGGGGGAGGTGATGGATACAACGTGTAACTTCACCTCTAGATGTCACCAAATCTTACACACTGCACCTTTAAATCAATATTCACGGGCCACAAGTTTGACACATGCGGGTTAGAGGATCTGTCCTCTGACCAGACGGTAGGGGTTCAAATCCCACCTCCCCCTCATTCCATATGCTCAGGTGTCCTTGGGCAAGACGCTGAACCTCCCATGTACTTATAGATACAAAGTGCAAACTAGAGGCACAGTGTGAATGTTTGTGTGACTGGGTGAATGTAAACTGTGCTGTAAAGCGCTTTGAGAGGTCTTCAAGACTTGATGAGGGGCTTTATAAATACAGACCATTCGTTCACTGTCCCTTTATGTTAAAAGTATCTTCTGTCGCATAAGTGAAGGTCCCATACAAAGTTATGATCCAAATTGAAAATCAGATACGTTTGAGTCAAAGAAATGTAATTGTTGACTGAAACCGAGTGAAAAGCCTCCTGGTGGTGTTTGTTGGTATTCAAATAAAACTGCACTCAAGCACTTGTGACAGAAAAGAGTCTCATCATCACACCGAGTATAAAATGTCAAGGATTTGTTCAAATCCTCAGATTTCCCTCATCCTCTTATCCACACATGGCCTCTCTCCCTCTCTCTCTCTCTCTCTCTCTCTCTCTCTCTCTCTCTCTCTCTCTCTCTCTCTCTCCATCACCATCTTTGGTCAGCGCCCCGAGCTGAGCCCCCTGATGCGAGGCCGAGTGTGACGGAGGGTCAGGGCCGAGCCTCCTCCTCCGCTGCCCCGGGTGCTGTTTGCTCAGTGCAGGCTGATGCGCCTCGAGCCCGCGGAGGCCGCTCGGGGTGCCGCTCGCCCCTGCCTGCCTCTGCTGGAGATGACACGGAGGAGAGAAATTCCACAGATCCGCAGACGGGCCAGGAAAAGCTGACTGCAAACTGCTGACATCAGCATCACCGCGGCTAAAGCGTTCCTCGTCGTGAGCTGAGTGTCTGAGAGGCTGAGCCCAAAAGGCCTGACTGTCTGAGACCCCCCCCACCCCCACATCCCCCACCCCCGGTCAACAAGTGTAAGAGCCAACAGGCGAGACTGCAGGGACACACACAAGTGTCCCACTCACGTTGTATCACATTAGTTCGTGGCCCCCGAGCAGAAGAGAATAGAGTTGAAGGTACTTTAGGACTTTTTTCCTCACAGAAATCTTCTGGAGGCCGAACCCAAACATCCACGAGGTATTTCTCTCAGCGAGTGAAGAGACGCATTGATATAAAATGCTACAATGATTTAAGGGAACACCTTCACACACAAATATCATTTTGATCCACTCATATAAAATACAGAATTGTGCAATTTCAAGTTCAACATTTCGGCCTGACACGTGAAGCTGAATCCAGTGTGATGCGGGAGGAGTCGATAGGACGATGACGTAATCAACATTGTACCAGTGTCCATCCGACCGAGTCTCCAAACATACGGCCCCCGGGCCAGAACCTGCCCGCCAGAGGGTCCGACCTGGCCCGAGGGATGATTTTGCAAAGTGTAAAAATCGGTGTACTTGGTTTATGTTGATTATATTGAGAGGAGATCAATCCATTTATTAATCAGTTTAAATGTTGATGCATGTGTTCTAATCTAGAATTAGAAATGATGTCATCTGAATCTTTGATCATCTCTGAACATGGTCATTACCATGATGTGCGCAGACGTTGCCGTTCTCCCTGTTGATCAAGACAACGTGTGTGTGTGTGTGTGTGTGTGTGTGTGTGTGTGTGTGTGTGTGTGTGTGTGTGTGTGCGTTCAAACCTCACAACCTCAGCTCCTGGCCGTCTAATTGCTCGGCTCATGCACATCCTGAGCCTGTTTCCCTTTTCATCATGTACATGTCCTTTTTCGTTTCCTTTCTTTGGCCTGAAAATGGCAGAAATCTTCCACTTCACTGGAGTCAGAACAAAGATTCTGTTCAGACGCACATTTCTCCACTTGCCATGTTTGACCTCGCAGGTTGAGTGTATTATGGGAGTTCTTGTTTGCTCAGGAATGATGATTTAACATGATGCCCACGGAAAGAAAACAGCGAAGCCTCTGACTGCTGTAGATTGAACAGGGTCATGTTGTGAGGTCACGCCGAGGAGCAAACACGGCTCCCGTAAAACCGACGCGTCGTGTTTAAAAAAGAATGTTTGCGATGATTATTTATACACGGACCGATCATGCAGCACGAATATGGCGACAACGTGTAAACAGACGTCTCCAGACACCTCAGTGTTTTCACAGTCACTCATCAGCCGGAACACAACATGACAAATATGCAGCAGCAGCAGCAGCAGCAGCAGCAGCAGCAGCAGCAGCAGCAGCAGCAGGCTGGTGGTGAGAAGGACGTCTGTTTCCCACAGACATTAAAATGTAAAGTGGAATCATTTTCACATGTGCGTCTGAGGTGAGATGTTCCAGAGGCATCCAGGAAATGTTCCACCGGCTGCTGACGATGGATGAGTGGTGCATGACTTCATGATTTCACATATTTCTTCAAATGGTTTCATACGTTGAGATTTCTACATCCATTTCCCCACAAAAAGAAAACAACAAGGTGAAGTTTCATCTTGTATCCATCACCTCACCCTCACCCTTCTGAACATGCAGGAGAAGCTGACATGTACTCATTGTCCAATTCAGTCAATTAACAGAGAAGCTTAGCCACAATACTACACACACACACACACACACACACACACACACACACACACACACATATATATACTTTATATCTCTGTATATTCAAAGCCGATTCAATGATACGGGACATTTGGCAGAAAATAATTGTTTTAATATTCAAAAAGATATCGGAATACTGCATTGCTTGAATAACAAATAAAAATTGATAATCCTACAAAAAGATAACACATCTTTCCAGCTTGGCTGGAGCTACAATATATATCAGGTCATAAATACGAACAGGCGAATGTTGTACCGATAGTAAACATTTCAGCTGCACAACAACAGTGCAACACCAGTACATAGGTAAGAGCAGAGAGTTGTTACATGTACGGTTTATATTTCTGCGGTGACGTCATCGTCTGCCGTCAGGTCAGCTCCTGTCCAATCACACAACAGACCGTGGTGGTGAGTTTTTATTCATGTTCCCGGGCCCGGTGCTTCAGTGCACCGTGGCGCTCCCCGTCTCTTGACTTACGCGCTGATCCTGCAGTTTCTGGCCTGGACGTATCCTCCGGTGTATCTGATGTCACAGCGAACCTCGTTGTTGGTGAAGTCCGACTCTTGGACGAGCTGGGAGGGATTCACCGTCACCTGCGCGTCGACAGAGCAAAGACTTTGGTTCGTCGGGACGACTCAGCCGGCGTCGTGAAGCTGATGACTGACCTTCAGTACGTAGTCCCCTGGTGCTACATCAGTGATGTCGATCCACTGGCAGTCGATGTTGGCGTGATATGTATCGTAGCAGCCGGGACTGAGCCCCTGAGACGAGAGAGCACTACTGAAAAGAATGTCGGTGCAACATAGCGCCCTCTAGAGACCGTACTCGCACAAAGCAGCGACTCATAATTATGACTGAGCTTCGTTTCTGCTGAGAGAAATGGAAATGTTGTTCAACTGCATCTTCAACAACAATCTAATGAATCAACTCACAGCAAGAACATGGGACAACAAAAAGAATGGAAAGCAAGCAGAGGGAGTATCCCCGGATCAAAAGGTGCAGTGTGTAGGATTCGGTGACCTCTAGAGGTGAAGTTGCATGTTGTATCCATCACCTCACCCTCACCCTTCTGATCATGCAGGAGAACCTATGGTAGACTTCAGTTGTCAATCAAACTCAAAAGATGGTTCGCTTGTCCACTCTGGGCTACTGTAAAAACATGGCGGCCCCCTCAGAGAAGACCCACTCCTCGTGTAACTGTACATTAAAGGGCTTATTTAAGAGTGATGGGGAAAAAATAAATATTCAGGTGACTATAAATTCATGAAAATGTCAAAATGTGTAATCATTTTTGTCATGTTTCGAGTGGTGACAAAAACGACCGGAATCTCACAACACGGCACCTTTAAACGAGTGAGTCCCGACCCACCTGCGTGTGAGCGGTGCAGGCGAAACGTCGTCGTTCACCCGGGTCACATGACGTGTCCTCCAGACAGAAGCTGGCCTTGTGTCCCTCGGCCACCTTGTGTCCGGTGGAGACATCCAGCAGGTCGTAGTTACTGAAGGCCTCCATGCTGTGGTAGTGTCTGCAGGGGGACACGGACAGATGTGACTGCTGCGCCGCTGCTCGGTCCAGAACACTGACCCCGCTCTGTGGCACGCGGACCCCCGTGTGGTTCTACGAGACGGCACTCACTGGTGACAGCTGTGCCACTCCCACTCATGCGTGGGCTTCACCGGGAGGAAATCCGCTGTCCCCTGGTTCTTCACTCGCTGTGGGAACCTCAGCAGGACCCTGTAGTCCAGGTCGCTCACACTGGGACGATACGCCGACCTGAAGGAGAGGGAGACACGGCACAAACATGAGCTTCAGCTTGAGCTCCGCCCTAAACCACTAAGACCTTTCTGATCCAGCTCTTACTGTATATGGACAAATATCGATGGTTGTGTTGTTGTTGATGACAACAAGCATGGTAATGATGGGATTGCTGAAATGGATGTTCCCATAAGGATCCGATGATGGTGTCGATGACAATTTGATGTTAGAACTTAGGTTGACTTACACATCCATCTATTTATCGAATGAAAAAAAAAATGGCTTTACTTTGATGTAGCTTGTCAGGACCTGTGTCCAATAGGACTTAAAGCAGCAGGTATCACCTATCCTGTTCCTCCCTGTTGAGATATTTGCTTGTGTTGTACGCCGCTTTGGATAAAAGAGTCTGCTAATACTTCAGCCCTCTGACTAAACCCCCTATTTATTTATGTATGTTTATTTCAATGTATTAATCTATTTGTCACTTATATATATATATATAAGTATATATATATAATTTTTTTTTTATTACTCATTTATTTTTATTTTTTCCTCCCTCTCTTATCTTTTCTTTTTGTACTGATTTGCTCATTTGCTCTAGAGACTATGTTTATTGTTTGTTTGTCCAAAAAAAATAATGGCAATTTGTATGTGTGGATATAACTTTCGATTGTAATAGCCTCTTTTTCCCCCAAAGGAGACATTTTGAAACAAACAAAAAAAGTATGTGCTAAGTAAACTGTAGTATCTCACTTTCGGACGCATGAACCGGACTCAGCCGAGTCTGGGATCGCCTGTGTGTCTGTTTGCATTATCTCTCATCATATCACATCACATCACTGATCTCTGTCTGCTTCTCCTCTGACCATCACGTGAACTGTGGCAGGGGCGCTCTCTGCTGCTGCCTCACCTCAGAAGTCCTCTGCCTCGCACTTCACAGCTTATTTGACTTGGCCGTCCGGATCAGAGGAGAGCAACTCGGAGTCACTCGGCTGTGACGGAGGCCGGCACAAATCCTGAGGTGGCAACCGACCTCAAAGGATTTCTGAGCGCTAACTGTGCCTCATGTGGACCTCTTTGGATTCGGTCTCTGAAAACATCAGTCAGCTCGTACGCAAGAGCCACTTAACAGCGCTAATGAAAACCATACGCTGTGACGCCGCCACACTGGTTTCGGTTGACAGACATTAGAATGCATAACCCTGAAGAAAGGGGGTGGGGAGGGGGCGGGGGGCAGGGGGTGGGGGTGGGGGGTTGGACCTGGAGAGACAGTTCTCCTCAGCAGCACAGCGGAGTGCATACATCTGCACCCTCTGGATGTAAGAGGCAGCTTGGATGTAATACGGATCAGGCACCAAGTCTGGAAGACCTGCAGAGACAGAGACAATCAGCCATGATGCTCAGCGGGGACAACGAGAAGAGAAAACATGAACAGGCAGCCATGTTGTTTACTTCTATCTCACGTGACATGGGGACAACTGCAATTATTCGCCTGCTAAAAACAATCACATGTAGTTCGTGTTTTCACTGAACTGTATTCCAAAAGCCGTTTGATCTTTTTAAAGGTACAACGTGTAGGATTTAGCGACCCCTAGAGATGAAGTTGGATGTTGCAGCTCACCATTGCCTGGCCCTTTGAAACGTGTAGGAGAACCATCAGTTGGCATTAAAACTCAAAACGCATTTGAGTATGTTCATTCTGGGCTACTGTAAAAACATGGTGACCTCCGAGGGGAGGGGAGGGGAGGGGAGGCAGGGGACGACTCGCTCCTGACGTGAACATAAATAAAGCGCTCAATCTGAACGCACAACTCGTGGATTCAGGGGATTGTATTAATTTCTGGAAATAAAAGAATTCAAAAAGTTTCACCTGAATCTTGCACACTGCACCTTTAGTTACCTCAGTATCAAATAGTGATGTATAGCTTTTTTTGGGGCTGAATTCTGACGAGAGAAGTTTGATATTGTTATAGAGACAATCCCTGTTAATCTGAGCCTAATCATGTTCATCTATTCATTAATGAAATACTCTTGATGAAGCATTAAGAACCATTCACCTTATAAAAAATAAATACAAATGGAAAGAGGTTGATATCAAACTATGAAACGAACATCCCAGCAAAAATGACTTGGACTTAAAGGTGCAGTGTGAAAGAGCGTGGTCATTTCTGTCCCTTCTAAAAAAATATGACATACTGACATTTTCATGAATTCATGATCACCTAAATGTTTTATATTTGTTTTGCCATCATCCTGGAGTGAACGTACTCAAGATCTTCTGAGTTTCCATGACAACTGAAGTCCTCTATAGGTTCTCCTGCAGAGAACCGAGGGTCCGAGTGTTCAATATGCAGCTTCACCTCTAGATATCACTCAATCCTACACGCCACACCTTTCATTTGGTCGTTATAGACACAGATATAGCACTAATACCCGAGTATAAGTCGTGTGTGTGTCCTGATGTCCACACCCTGCTGTGTCTGTCCTGTCCCCCCGTCTCACCGTTATGGAAGAACCTGGTCCCATGTCCTGCTCCTGGTGCCGGACGCGCGCTCATCCTGTTCCTGCTGTCCGGCGCGTACACGTTGTAGAAAACAGAGTTCCGGTGGTGAATGCTGTGCGGGTCGCGCGGGTCACTCGTGACCGTGCTCTGATCGGGCTGCGGGCCAAAGTGTATTTCCACGGAGTTGCCGGGGAAACCAGTGGGAGCCGCAGCCTGCGCACTGCGGGTGTCGCCGATGTGTTGCCGGGGAACGCGCCGCGCGTCCCCGGTGTCCGCCGACCCGGGTGTGACAGGTGCACGTGCAGCCGGGTCCACGCCGCGGCTCTGTGGTGCTGGAGGTGCCGGGTCCTCTCCGGCGGTGCTGCGACCCCCACGCGGGACCCCGCTGCCGGAGAACTCCTGCAGGCTGCCGTTGGACGCGCTCTGATGGGGGACCGGCCTCAGCGGAGCCGGTCCGGGTGTCAGAGGGAAGTACTGACCCGCAGCAGCAGCAGCACCCAGGACCGACGGATCCGCTGGACCCAGGTCGTTCTGCAGGGACTGGAGCCGGACCGAGTCCCCTGGTTCTCTGGGTCTGGATCTGGTGGATCTGCTGGGGGCGACCGGAGGATGAAGCCGGCTCAGACTGTTCCTGCTGGTCAGAACCAGCTGGGTCCGTCTCCTGCCGTGGACCGGGGAGCGGTACTGGGTCCCGGTGCTCAGTAAACTGTAGAGCTGCCCGTTGTTCTCCCACTGGATCCGGTGCGTCCACGGCCCCACGCGTGTGCGTAAAAGTTGCGGAGCGGTGCCCAAACACAGCAGAGCATCGAGCAGGAAGAGCAAGAGGAACCTCGCCATGGTTCGGTGTGGACCTGCCGGGACGCGAACCAGCAACCTCTGGAACTTCGCGTGTGACGAGGTGGTGTTTTCTCTCCGTCACGCGGCTGCGCAAAGCATCACAGCTGCACACGGACTGTCACACAGCAACCGGTTCATCACAGTCTCCCACCACCTGCCTGGGTTTTCTGTGCGTAAGTGCGCATGCGCATTGAAGTTTACAACGAAGCCGTGGATGCCAGGATGCAAAAAGCGCACAGTGTGGCCCGACCAGTGGATTGTTTTGGTCCAAAGGGGTCAAAGGTCACTGTGACGTCATAGACATGAATGACGAGACATATGAAACGTCTATTGTCTCTTTCTGTTCCTCTCACTTCTGCTCACATAAGATCCTGATCCACGTGCTGGAATCGAGACACACTGTTCAAATAAAGTTACATCCACTGATGCTCTTCTGAAGTCGGTTCATCTGAATTTAAAAACAAACAAACAAGTTTGCTATGTGTGTGCTTAGTGTCTAACTACCTGTAGTTAACTGTTTTTTATCAATTCACAAAATGGATTATTTCAAAGTGTCCTGGGGGGGAAATGAAACAGACTATTTCAAATGTTTTAAAGCTGAAATAGTAAAATGTGGATACACCTAAAGGACATACATACATTCATGATGTGAAAACAAATTCAAGAAAATTAGAATTCAAGTGAAATTGGGGGAGGTATATTGATATCGTTATGTATGAGGTATTGAGGTTTGTGATGCATATGAGAAAACTCTGATGCTTTCAGAGTCAGATTTACAAATCCACAAACATTGTAACTTATTCATGATTGGTGTTTGTTTATTCCTGGTTATTGTTGTTGTTGTTGTTGTTGTTGTTTGCTCGTGAAGATTTGAGAGGTTGTCACTTCAAATCTTACCACTGTCGGGAACTTTTCAAGGCCTCTGGCGCAAAAGATAAATACAGCAGGAGATGATGACGTCACAGAGATGGAGGGGTTGCAGGGGGCTGGGTTGGTTGGTTGATGGTTCAAGTCCAGCTTGGTATCATGTGTCGGTAAAGGCTCTGTCTCAAAGAAAAGGTGAATG
>JAFBJT010111404.1:9863-40320 GCA_016785325.1 Chascanopsetta lugubris | reverse complement strand
GATATGGAAACCTCAAAGGTAGGAAAATAACATCCGCCAAGAAACACTCCACACATGAGCTGATGTCACCGTAGTTCACAGCACCTCAGACGTGCCTCCATGTCACCACAACAAAGACAAGTAGCAGCTTGTTTGCGTATGTAGCTCCTAAAGAGGCCTGCATCATATCTGATCCATTATGAAGTGCTGCATTATAAATCCCACAAGTGCATCTAGAGTATAACCCCCCCCCCCCCCCCCCCCCCCCCCCCCCTATACCCCCCCCCCCCCCCTCCCCTCCTCCCCTTCTCAGATTTCACTGTAGGAACGAAAGTGCTCTAGTGTAATTTACAGTTACATTGTCAGCATTGTCCTCTGCAGGTGCACCTCAGCCTCTACACTTATGAGTTACTCAACTTTTGCTGTAGCGGTGGGACTCTGTTGTACAGTTCGAGGGGTTTAAAGGGATATCCCGCTGATTATGTGTGTTTCTCACTGGGTAAACCAGGTTTATAGCTTTGTATGTGGCTTTGGTGGACCCTTGACATATAGTAATACAAATAATTTATATATTATCATCAACTAAAATTCACTTTTTTTTTTTCACCTCTGATAATTTCTTTTTTGAAATTATGTTTTGAGGAAATGTATTATGCACCTCAAAATGAAGGATAACAGTATATTTGTTTTATTATTTGTTTGCACATAATCTGTTTTTAAAATGTGTTATCGAAAGTGGTAGAACGTTACGCAATTTGAGCTCTAAGGGCCCAAATGTTCTAGAATTCAGGATCAAAGGGGCCGAAAGTTCTGGAATTTAGGGTCAGGGGTCGAATGTTGTTAATTCAAAAATGAACCCAGATATAGATCATCTTTTTTTAATGTTTTAATATGTTATTTTACCATTGGTCACAGATTGTAATATAGTGGTGTTTTGAATCTGGTTTTTGCTGAGTAATCATCTGTCCATTTCGATCAGGATAATTACACCCTGTTACTTCAACTATTTCCATATAAGGACATGTGTTTGCCAATATGAAAACTTCTATTTTACAGAATATCACAGACCTGTTCACAACCATCTGTTGTTGCATAAGACCGAGTCTGTTGTCTTGGCAATACTGGAGGCCAATCCTCTCCCCCTAATATTTGACCTTGATTTTAATCCAAGGTTGCAGGTTTTCATTAACTGTGTTTGCTGTGTGGAGGAGGAGGAGGTGGGTTGCGGGCGGGGCAGTGGGTCCTTGTTGATTCATGACATTAGCTTTGCAGATGCCATGCAGAGTCGAGGTGTTTGAAAGTCTGAGGCCTGATTGTCACTTTGTCACCGTGAGTGACGTGTCATCATTTGTGCGGCTTAAAATAACTCCAGAGCCGTCCTTGAAGGCCGTGTGTGTGTGTGTGTGTGTGTGTGTGTGTGTGTGTGTGTGTGTGTGTGGTAATGCCATAGCAACCACTGGTACACCAATGCTAGTGTTGATACCGACCTGTATATATATGACTGAAATGTGGCCCTGAAGCAACAGGCTGGGCGGCTCTCAGCTCTGATGGCGGCAGAGTCGTCCCCGTGGCAACAGCCCTGATAGTGGAGATGGAAGGTTGTTCCCGGGAGGGGTCAGTCAATAATACTCCACCCAGTTCCCTCTTCACATCACTGCTCTCTGTAGAGAGTCATCTAAAGTCCCACTGAAAAGATACATTATAATACTTACTGGGCGTGGACACATTTTTAGAAGAACACTTGTAGAAGGTTCTTTCTTAAAAATGTAGAATAGAAAGACCAATAATCGACCACACGTATGTCTCCAGGTGTCCTGCAAAGAGTTTTACCGGCGTGTAAATTACTATTGTGGTCAATGGGGAAACATGCTTTTTCGGGCCGCAGTGGGGATTTTGGCCACTGGGAAACATTTGCTGCAGGTCTGTGGGGCAAGATAAATGATGATAGTTAATGGGCGTGGACACATCTCGAGATAACATCATCCCTGCAGCCACTGAGTTAACATGTCCATATATTAGCACAACTATAACAAAGGATACAGTTCCAGTTATTATTCTCCGTGTGTGGAAGTGTGTTAAAGCCCCCAGCGACATGCTGGCTCCCACGTCACAGTGGTTTCTGCTCCAGCGGAGCTATTCTATAACTGTGTGAAGGCTGAGCTGCCCATGTGCAGTTACGTAATATAGAGTCCAACCATTATAGCAGAGTGTGACTGTACTTTAAAGGGGCAGTGTGTAAGATCTGGTGACATCTAGTAGTGAAGTTGCATGTTGTATCCATCACCTCACCCTCGTCCCTCTGAGCATGCAGGAGAACCTATGGTAGCCTTCAGATGTTTAGTATGTCCACTCAGGGCTTCAGTCAAAACATGGCGGCCACCCTTACAAGGGACCCGCTCTTCATGTAAATATACATTAGTGGGCCAATTTAAGGTAATGGAGAAAAAAATACATTGAATGGAAATGTTTAGTTCCTCTAATAGAAGTGACAAAAATGACTTACACACTGCACCTTTAGTGTGTATTTATAGGAACAACTCAAAAAGACACAATGGAAAACCTTTCTCATTATGTTGAAGAGGGAGCTTGTAATCGGATTTGTGGCTCAGGGATCAGAGTGGTTGTCCGCCAACCAGAAGGTTGCAGGTTCAATCCTGGTGTCATGATCGAGTGTTGATCTACTTTTATAACACAGCTTTATTGCTGCCACAGGGGAGGACATTAGTCTCACTCCTACAACTACAGCAAAGCAGCCTGTTGCCGTAAAGCGATTCAGTGACTGCCGTACTCGTCGTCACCGTCTCTCAAATGAGCAGTGCATGACGCTCGCCCCACATGCCTAAATGTCCTTTGCCATCGGACTCAAAATAAAGCAAAATGTACCCAAAGCTCCCCAGTGGCATGTTGCAGTACTGATCGGAAACTTGTCTTCTGCCTTGTGGTGGATTGGACCTGGCCAAAGATTGAAATTCTAAATTTGAGATCTTATCGCATTGATGTTGCTCTGTTATTAGACGTGGATGATTGACAGCTTACATTGGCTGAGCACATGTAGCATTCACCACCACATCTCCATCTCTTGATTGCTCATCCAGGCTGTGGATACATACCGGGAGGAAGTGAAGATGCGTCTTCTGCATCAATTATATATGCAAAAAAAACAAGGAGTTCAATTACAACATCATGACCACTGATCTGAATTAATTGAATAGTTGCCGTCTTTGAATTCTACACCATACTCAATCAACCCAAACCTCTGACATGTCCGACCCTCACACACTCTCGGCAGTGTCAGCGGTGCAGTGATACAGTGGCAGTTAAAGGTGGAACACACTCTCTACTGGATGTGGACTAGATCTGGAGAGATAAGCAGATCTTTTTCTGTCATGACATCATTTCCTGTGACCTCCTGAGTATTTGAGGAGTCTGGGGTCACACTGATTTGATGAGTCACTGATAATAGCCGGTGCTCCAGTTTAGGCATATATGGTCTCTGGCCTCCTCTGCTTTTTTTTTGGGTGGATTTTTGGTGACAAATGAACCTTTCACGGCTGTAGGATTTAGTGACATTTAGTGGCAAAATGTAATAATAATGATAATAATAGTAATAATAATAATAAAGGTGATCCGCATCAATCATGTGACCCCATTAAAGTCAATGGAAGTTACTCACTTATGCATTAGGGCAACTAGAGTGAGTGCTTTTCTGCATTTCTGGCTAAAATTCTGAATTATTCTATAATATTACTGATGCAGGTTGCTTGCAAATTGTCTTTAGGCATTTTGTAATGTGATTTGAAAAAAAAAATGAAATATATATGTGTATATATATATATTCTATATTAATATATCACTGATTGCTCTTATACTATATAAGATTTCATGTTATTCATTGAATAGCAGAGCTTCCATTTTCCTCCATAAGTGGAGCTCTGTTGTTTCACTTGTCCAAAACTGCATAATCCCAAATACCAGTTACCTCCTCTGCCCGTTTTACTTGGTTTCATGTTTCTGTGCATGTGTGTGTTCGTGGTTTGTTGGAGAAGAAACTCTGGTCTATTTTAATCCTGCTTGCTGCAGCAGAAACGGGTTCTTTTTTTCCCTCTTTTTTTTTTTTTTCAAATGAGTGCGAACATGTCAGCTGCATCAGGACTTTGTTCTTTTATTCATGCTGCACGTGACGGGGCACATCTGTGTTTCACTACATCACTCTTTCAGGCTGAACCTGACACTGGCCATGATGTTCCTTGAGTGTGTATGTGTCACTCTTCCACTCTGCTCCTCACTTCCACTGCAGGCAGTGCTGGCTGTCTGTGCGCTGTGTGTTCTCCTCAGCAGGGCGTCTGCTTGCCAGTGTGTTTTCTGCATAACATTAGATTCACTCAGGCCTCCAGCTGGGCTGAGTTTCTGCCGCGCATCGCCCATCCTGTCTTTGCATCTATTTAGGTCTATTCAGTGTTTCTATTTAATGCCTTTCCTGGCTCATAAATCAGTCATGTCTCTCTCTGACTGAAATCATGTCAAATCTGACTTCTTCCCTTATGAATTTGATGTGTAGTGCAGTCTAATAAGTGACTGAGGTGTATGCTTGTTGGGCCTTCTCCAGGTGAGCTCTGCAGAGCTAGTACTCAACAAACACGTTAGCTACAGTTAGCCAGTAACAGACGGGCACCATGGTCAATGAGGCAATTTTTGACCTTCCATTCTTGCTGCAGATTATGTTTTTCATTCACATTATTCTTCATCAACTCCCTTGTTGAAGCCAGAAAGCAGATATTGTATAGCCTATGCAGAGAACCTGGGTATGTTGGTTCTGTTTGACACTATTAGGCTATTCTGATCAACCTTTAGATTTGCATATTATTTTTTAATTAATCAAATTAAACGGCAGAAGCTTTTTCGTCTTTCCACACATTCAATTCAAGATGTAAAGAGTTCTAAACTATTGTTTTTTTAAGGTTATTGTGCATTTCAATGACTACACTTCACACAAAGGCTGCTTTAAGTTGGATTGATTCTCTTGCTTCATGTAGCATCAAACATTCTACAATATACTTCCACTCTTTATTTAATTTTATATTGTATTTATTATTATTATTAATATTAGTAGTAGTAGTAGTAGTAGTATTTATTCATTAATAAAATTTTGTAAGTATTATATATATTATAATGTTTTTATTGTATTTTTGAATTATTATTAATGTTTATTTGTTGTTTTTTATGTGTGTCTGGTGAATGATTTACTTAACCGTTGTTACTCGTTCATTCCATTGTTTTGATTAATTGTAAGCATGACAGCAGCAAAATGAATGTTGTACTTATACTCATTGCTGACTGGAGATTATCAAATGATCATGAATGTTATGATCAATGAATCATTAAAAAGCATGTGGTGCTGTTTTCTGTCTTTGCTCGGTCTACTTTGTCACAGTGTTCCAGTTTTGCTGCTTTGCTGCCGTGTTGTGTCTCGTCAATACACAAAGGGTCAGCGTGTCACGTGATCGCACCATTTCTCCTCTCGCCGATCAGATAGTACGGATCAATCCATGGGGGCTTATCCATGTTGAAGGACAACACT
Organism: Chascanopsetta lugubris; assembly: GCA_016785325.1. Lineage (NCBI taxonomy): Eukaryota > Metazoa > Chordata > Actinopteri > Pleuronectiformes > Bothidae > Chascanopsetta > Chascanopsetta lugubris. The sequence continues at coordinate 34,763 of JAFBJT010111404.1, read as the reverse complement.
ATACAGTAGAGTATAATCCACACAGTGTTGCAGTGAGGGAGCCACGGCCCTGCCAGGCAGAATGGGAGAGTGGAGTTCATCAAAGGGATTAATCCAGATTATGGGCCAGAGCTATTCTCAGAAATAAATGAGAAAAAAACTCTGATCTAGATTAAGGTTCAAGGAATATTCGGAAAACAAGAGCTCATGTAGAAATTGCTGTCTTTGTTGACATTGTTGACTCTTTAATGATGACTTTGCCCATATAAAAAATATGCCTCTTTTATTATTTCCAACATAGCAAAATTGATCATCTCATTTGTTTTCATTCAGAAGGAGATTTTCCTAATAAGGGATTTTATTTTTGAATTATTTTTGTTTTTATTTTGATGTTTGTATAGTTTTTTACATTATGTCACCCTTTCAGCGTGTCATCACCCTGCAGTGGTCAGCAGGGGGCAACAGTGAGACGGAAACGTTTCACTCACTGTACATGAGTCTTCTCCAGAGGAACTGTCCTTTCAGCACCACTGCTTCAGTCTCAGCAGTGGACAGAGCGTAGGGAACATCAGGAGATGTCTGGATGAATTCAGTAAAGAATGAGTCAGGTCAGACTTTACAATGTCTTCGGGACATTCTGAGTAGTTTGGCTTTGTCTTTATATATTTGTATATCTAATCATTAGACAGAGGGCAGCGCTGTGGTGAAAGGAATGTGAGAATGAATGTTTGTTTATGTTGTATTGGGGCCCTTTGATCCCTCTATGACCATATCGGGTTGTTCCCCCTCAGTTTATATATATATATATTAATCTAAAGAAATATTTAATAAACTTTTCCCGGCCACTTGAATACCTTTAGAAAGCTTTAATAGAATTAACCATGCAACCGTTAGCAGAGGAGTGTCGGTGCAGCGGGCACTTGTATGCTGTGTGGCTCTGTACAGGTGTGTCACGTTGGCGGGTGTCGTGTTTTCTTTGTTCCGTGGAGCTGTCAGAACACCTGTGCGGGCAGCAGATGGACTCTGTGTGAGGTGACTTATCATCATGTCGCTTGGCTGAAGCTCAGGTCACAGCGCTCGCGCTCTCGGCCTGAGAGGGATTACAGCACTTTTATATCAGTGCCTCCTTGTACTCCGCTCTTCTTTGCAGCTCCACCTCCCTCTCACTGACCCATAGAAAGAGACAATGGTGGCTAAAGTTATAAAAGATAGAGTGTGTTCCCTCTTGTCAACTCCTGCTTTACCCACAGGCTGGACGTAAGACATCGGCACGAGGCTCTTTTTTATCCATTTTTATAAGGAATTGGTGCATCTCAGGTGCGTTTTAATGACATATATCTTTGACCTAATGTACATCTAAAAATTGTATTTTCTTTTTTAAAGATCCAGAAAAATATTCCATAGATAGGCTTACATATAGATCCTAGACTTTAGACTTTATATTTACTTTGTATTTGTCAGGCAGCACCTAAGGCCAATATCAGAGAGAAAATAATTCTAACAATAATATTAAATTAAATAAAATGACATATTGTATCATAATCAATCATAAAAGAAAACGATAATGAAAATGATATTGATAAAAGTTGTTCAGTTGGAATTTGGATTACCTTTCCAATACACCTTTGATCCTAAAGTATCCCAGGAGTATATATACACAGTGTCTTTGTGTGCTGTATGTATACATATGAATATGAATAATCTGGATTAGAAGTTTTTTTTTTTTTCTATTTTATTATATTTCAATATTGTGTTATACAACTGCTGGCAGAACTGTAGCCCCAACACACATACACACATTTATACAGTGAACTGTAAACACAGGAACATAAGATGGGGGTCTTTGGCTGTCGTCACATCAGAGGCCCATGGGGCCAATTAGATGCCTGGCTCTCTTTGATATGTTGTTACTGTACACTGCACTGTACAAGTCTATATTATCCGCTTCCCCCTCTCTCTCTCCCTCTCTCTCTCAGCAACAAACACTGGAAAGAAAGAAATCGAATAAATGTAAATACATCCCTACATTGCTCAGCCCGCTCCATCCACACTCGCTTCCTCTCGACTTGTGGGGGCAGGTTCCCATTAGCCGCAGCGTTAGCCGCCGGCTAATGAGGTGTAATTTGCGTGCAGCGCTTTAAGAAGATTAAAGGAGAAGAATGTGCTACACACCCTGACCCCGGCCGTGCCTGTGGTCCAGTCGGCCATTGTTTTTGATGACGGCGTCTACTTAAGTGACCGCTCGTCCTCTGACCTCCCGCAGCCTGACGCAGCGGGGGGAGGAGATGAAGCAATATTTGTCGATGCTCAAGAGCAGATGGTTGATTCATGTTATCGTTAGAAATCAAGGGAGGGTTGATGAGTTGATTCTGAAGCATTATCATGGTTTAATTTTTTTTACATCCTCTTTGTGTCTCTGTAGCGGTTGTGATTGGTTGATGTGCCTGTCTGTCACTGCCTGTGTGCACTTTGCCTTGGCACTGATTTGAACATTCGAAGTTTGTGAGTGACTCACAGAGAAGTTGTTGTCAGTCGGTGCACGTCCTTGTGTTTTGGGGGTTTGACAGAACAGCAGTGACGGGGGTGGGAAGTGTCGCTTATATCTTTATATATAGAGAGTGCCTAGATTTAGCAGGATTACCAAGTGAGACGTAAATGCTTTTCATTTCATCGGCAGCATAGGATTATAGTTTTTGTTGAGAGAGAAAAATCGATTGCAGAATATTTCCAGCAAAAGAGAAAACTCTAAAATAATATGCCTTTACCATGATGATTATGAAAGTATCATACTTGAAATGTATAATTGTCAAATAAGTGTATGTATAACAGACAATGGTGCCATAACAATACAAGGAGTTAAAAGACAGAATCTTAAAAGTATTGGTAGAAGATTAAGAGGCATTTACATTTTAATTTGGATCACTTTATAAAGTACCAGTGTTCAGCTGGGTTCGAAACACTATTGACTATTGACAACTTTGCATCTTTTACATAATTTCCTTCTGCGAGTGATGCAGATTGAACATTTGAATAAGTGGCGACTGATGAATTTGCTTTGAAGTAACTGCTGAGGGAAAAAATCCCTTTATTTCCCTTTATTTGAATATATTCCATATTTAAAAACTCTTGAAAGATGATGATGTCATCAATAATGAAAATCTGTAGTTTACGATATCAAAGGTGAGGATGAATTATATTTTGATGAATAGTTTGTAGACTGATGACAAAAAAGTCAATTCTGCAGGATTTTATAATATAAACAGAGGATTGAAATACATCCGTAAACACTATATTGTTATAATGTAATAAAAAAGAAAAATAAAGTCAGAACAAAATTAGTCCAAATTAGAAAAACAATACAAAAAGACAAAAGACATATAATAGAAGTAGAATAAAGAATGCCCCCCCCCCTAATACAGAAGTATAAGGAGCCTGTAGATGCCTTCATGGTTAATCAGGCCGGTCTACAAATGTCTCAGGTTGGGTCTCAAACCCATGATGGTGACATCCACCTGAATCGTCATGTTTGCAAAACACGAAGCACCAGCGCACAGCTACTATAAAGACGGGGAGAGCCCCTGCACACTCAGTTCATTAAGAGATTAACGAGGCGAGCTGCTGACACTGATCAAGCCCGGAGTCCCCCCCCCCCCCACCCACCCTCTTAATACCCCTCTCATACACAGCATGCTCTCCCCCGCACCGAGGGGGGGGGGGGGGGGGGGGGGGGGGGGGGGGAGTGAGGGGTTGGTGGGGTGGAGGTGAGGGCGAGGGTGAGGTTGATGGTGGGGGTTGGGAGAGGGGATGTAATAGCCAGGGGCCCTGCATGCTCTTCTCCTCTGCGATGGGGCCAGCTGGGTTTATCATGCACGGAACAGAGAAATGGAGAAAGAGAGCCATCTAGGGAAGAGAGCAGAGAGAACAGGAGGGAGGGAGGGAGGGAGGGAGGGGGAGGAGGAATCCTGCGCCTGCTCACTGTGAGCGCAGCAAGTGCAGCTTTCATCCGCAGCGAGCGACGGAGAGAGTTTGAGCGAGCGAGGGAGCGAGCGAGCGAGGGAGCAGACGCTTTCAGGGACCGTGTTTGACGGAGCGTGATGAGAGGGACGCGGGGACCGTCGCCAGACATGCTGTCATTCATCCGCTAGCCGCTCTCGTCCTCCTTCCTTCCTCCTGCTGCAGTTTGCTCCTGTGGTCACCTCCTCCTCCTCCTCCTCCTCCTCCTCCTCCTCCTCTTCTTGTCTTTTGGAGAAAAAGCGGAAGAAAAGACAGAGCCCCCCTCCCCTGGGGAGGCGTGCATTTCTGGCACAAGTGCCCGGCACTGCGGCACAAGCCAAAGAATGTAGCGGATACGAGGTGGAGAGGCAGAGCCGGAGGATCATCCTACTGGACTGTGGTCCCCCAACCCCCCCCCCCCTCCCACACTCCCCCCCCCCCCCCCCCCCCCCCCCCCCCCCCATCCATCTGCATCCTCCCCTCCTCCCCTCCGTCGTGCTTGTCTCTCCCGATCCGTGCATGGGAGCTGAGGGTCCGGCCGGCTGTCGGTCAGCATGCGGCGGTGTGAACGGGCAGCGCAGCGCCCACAACATGCTATGGACGTCAGACACTCCTCACTGTCCTAATGAAAGGCTTCAAGCTCGCCTGGTAAGCCTCCACACAGGAGCGCGTGTGTGTGTGTGTATGTGTGTGTGAGTGAGTGAGTGAGTGTGTGTGTGTGCGTGTGTGTGTGTGTGTGTGTGTGACCAAACATGTTTTCAGATGTCATGCATGAAACGCTCCTAAACATTATCTGGATGTTGATTTTGGATGCTGACATGTCATCCCCGTCTCTGCACTTTAACTAGAGCACCTGGCCCTGACCTGAGCGTGAACATCCACTGTAGCCCCCCCTCCACCCCCCAACCCCCCCACCCTTAATGGGTCTGTGGCGACCCCGCTTGGGGTGGGGGGCCCCCCCCCCCCCCCCCCCCCCCCCCCCCGGCGCTCTCTGCGTGAGCCCAGCAGCTGAGGCAACGCTCTCACGTGGCCGCCTTGCAAGAGAACATGCTGCCTCTGTGGTGTCTCCTCCGCCGACTCCACTTTCTCCCACTTCCACTCCCCCTAACCCCCCCCGGCCCCCCCCCGGTCCCCCCCCCCCTTCCCTTTATATCAACCTGTTCGGCCTGGCCGCGTGTGGTCTGTGTGCACTTTTCCCCATCGTCCCTCCTCCTATCCTCACCTCCCCCCGTGTTTGTTTATGCTCCGCCCCCTCCACCTCCTCCTGCTCCTCCTCTTGCCTGATATTTTTAGTGACGAATTACAGAGCACTGCAGAACTGAGGGGGGAAAAAACTAGAGGGGGAGCAGTTTCTGCAACGTGCAACGTCCCGCTTCCTTTCGCTCCCACTTTCCTTTGGATGCCTCCTTTCTCTCTACATGTGTGTGTGTGTGTGTGTGTGTCCTTTCATTTGCAGCTCTAACACTATGTGTGGGGGGCGGGCTATTATTGTTCCAGAGGGCCCGCGTAAGAAACCCAGATTGTTAGCGGGGCCCAAACTAACTTCGCTGTATCAAGACCTGTTGATGTCATCTTCTACTGCTGATCCAGTGTTCTGGGTCACGGGGTATTTCTACCAGTACACATAGGGTCTTCTCAGGGTGTCAGTGTCAGAGCCAGTGACAATGCAGCAGGGCCCGAGTGGGATTCAAACCAGTGACATTTGCCTCCAAAGGAGACTGCTCTAACCACTGAGCCACTGCCGCCTCCCCGTTGATATCGTTCCGTGAAATTATTGAAAACATCTTAGGGGCTCTATGCATTATCTATGTCATCTTAATTTCAGTAACAATGACTCCAAGAAACTCAAATGCGTGTGACAACAACATAATGTTATAATCAGTCATTCTCAGATGTGTGTCAGGAAAATAATTCAATACTGCACAAAAAAATCTAATATTTTAAAATAAGAGAGTTTTGTTTTGTTGAGAATACCAGTTCATTTGAATAAATACAAACAGTTCCCTTATGCGCAGAAATACAGAACATTTCAAAAGAAAATCCGACTGGAAACAATTGAAGGTGGTTTTCTGAAGTGGGACTTTTTTTGCGATCAAACTTTTTTTGTTTAAATTGAGGCAAACGAGGTATATACCACATACATCACCATAATAAATCAGATCTATTACAATAGCCAGGAAGTATCATAAGTATCAATAACCAAAATATATAAGAACAAGCCCCAAAAACACAAATCAAATCAAATCAAATCACAACCCACAGGACCATCAGGTAATCAGGCAACAATTCAATTTCTCAATCGCTGACAACCAAAAAGCAACGTTGGATTCCTTAACACCAATCACACCAGCAATGGACACCTCCAGGTAGATGACATCGTGATATGTAAGAATCCAATATATCTGTATTTCCACCGGAAGAAGTCTCTTTTTTTGTCCAGGTGCAGGCATCTGAGACAAGTCATTGGATCAAACCAAGTGATTAAAGGTCTTAATGAAAATAAATAAAAATATCATTTCAAATTTGGAAATGCTCAACCTCCGTCCTGCTTCTAAAGTCGGACTTTTAATTTGAAAGTTTAGGAAGAAATGGCGGGGGGGGTAGGGGTGCTGTGAATGGAGGCTACTGGACGCAGCTGGGCTTGATTTGGCTCCACCCTCGCATGTAAACATCAAGCATGACAGAATTACTCATACGGGAAACAAAATCATTTCAAAATAAAAGCATATACTGGCCCATTTTTCCCACAGACTCCGTGGGCCGTGAAATGCCCAGGTCTGCTCTCTCTCTTAATCCCTTATGTTCCTCTGTGCCGGCGACTGTGGCTTTAAATGTTTCCTCGGGAGCCTCCGTGAAATTAATCAGAGTGAGTGCTCATATGTGTGTCGCTTCCTGTTGGCGTGCGCGTCTCAAACACCTCTTTATCATTGTGTAGAAGAGACAGTGACATGTTCAGACAAGCGCGTCTGTCCTCACATCATCTGTTTGCAGCAGCCAGGTGACTTTACTCTGAAAAGCCGTCTGTTAGCCTCCCATGTGAGGAGGTGACCTGTCTGACTCGCTAACAGGGTATTGTGCACATGCCATGTTGTTATGTTATGTAAGTCAATGCTAGTCGGTGCTTTTGCTGAATCCAAGGTTAAAGGTCCAAGGATTAAAGGTGCAGTCTGTACGATTTTTGTCACTTCTGTTGATAGAAAGTAATATTACAAGACAATTACATACTGACATTTTCAGGAATTTATAATTGGTTTTTTTTTTGTTTTTGTTTTTTTTTATCTCATCACCCTTAAATGAACTCTTTAAAGTACATTTAGATCAGGAGCAGGTCCTCTCTACGGGGGCTGCCATGTTGTTAAAGGTGCAGTGTGGAAGATTTTGCTCAATTTCGTCACTTCTTTAAAATATTTTAATACAATTTCATACTGACGTTTTCACGAATTAGTGATGTTTTAAATGTTTTAGTTTATTTCCATAACCGTTAAATGAGCCCATATATGTATATTACATAAGAAGGGGGTCCGCACTACGAGGGCTGCCATGTTTTTACAGTTGCCCCAGAGTGGACTTACTGAAAGTCATTCGAGTGTTAATGACAACTAATAGGTTCTCTTGCATGCTGGAAAGGGTGAGGGTGAGGTGATGCCACTTTCAACTTCACTTGTAGATGTCACCCAATCTTACACACTGCACCTTTAAGGTAGCGGAATGGACATACTAAACATCTTTTGAGCTGTAATGGTAACTGAGGGCAGCCATAGATTATCCTGCATGCCCGGACAGGATGAGTGAGGTGATATACAACATGCAACATCAGCAAGAAATGTCACCAAATCTTTCACACCGCACCTTTAAACCCGCTCTGCGTAGAAGAAGAAAAAAATCAATGGAGGAACAAACGATGTTGATGAGCAGTGTATCCGCTCTTCCTCGTAGATCCATCGATGAGAGGATCCAGCGCAAATCCCTCTCCTGTTAATAGCGTTTATGACGATGAGCTTGGGGTCTCCTGGGGATGAATCCGCTGAGTTGGCAAAAAAAAAAGTGGCCAAGAGGTCATGCCGTCATCAATCAGTGGCTCAATCAGTGTATGTGTTGTCCTGGGCATAATAAAGCAAGCATGGCAGCTTGTTTATCTGCTGGGGATGCAGTGATGTAGCAGTTATACATGGTGCAGGGCCTTTTGATGCCATTGTATCTTAATGTATGATGACAAATAGTTGACATTTTATTTTTGTTTTTATTTTTGTTTTTATTCAGGGACAAGTCACTATTCATTATGGATGCAAATTCATATTGAATAATAAAATCAGGTTTATGATCGAATGATAGAGGAAATAGTTTCAGAGAATATAATAGATTAAGCCCATAGTACAACAAAAACATATAAAAATAATGATATGCAGAATATCTCAAATTATTTTAGGGTAAGGTTTTATTCCTTTTATTTTGCATGCCGAAGTGCCCTTGGGCAAATTGTCTAACACAAAATAGCATGTACAGTATTTGGCCCATGGCAGTGAATGCCTAGTGTTTGACAGTGTGTGTAAGTTTGTATAGTATGAGTGAGCTAATGAGACTTGGTTGTGGGTTCAATTCCCATGCCGCTGTGGAGAAAAGCATCCACTAAATGAAATTGTAGAATTGAAGATTGGAAAAGTGCAGTATTAGTAAATTACATTTACTGTTACGAGTTCCCATCCTCTTAGTTTCAGTGTGCTTGAGACGTTATATGAAATATAATATATTATAGAAACGCTGCGTGAGAGCCAACATGGGGGAAGAGGAGAGTGTTGGAGAGTGTCAGCCATGGAGGCCAGACGTCCGTGTTTGTCACAGCGCCTGCAGCGATCGAGAGTCAGGGAGCGGGATATTTTTGTAGCATTACTTCGTTGTCAGAAGACGAGGAGAGAGAGAGAGAGGGGGAGAGAGAGAGAGCGAGAGAGAGAAAGCGAGAGAGAGAGAGAGAGAGAGAGAGAGAGCTCAGGATTTGGCCTCGCTCCCAATGTGGGGATGTTTGCTCTTGATATGACATTTGGTGTGACACACACACACACACACATACAGTCTCACACACACACACGGTCACAGATGTGCACACACAGCCAACAACAACAGCAGCTGTAGCAACAGCAAATCAGTGACAGGACAGGAGGCCCGGGCTGGAGCTTATACTCTTTCTGCACGTGGCACCGTGGACAAGCCAATTGTTGCTCCAGGACACTTGGGCAGACTGTGGCGTCTGACTCGCATACACAAACACCTGTGTGTATCTTTAGCTCGTGTGTCTCGTTTTCGACTCCTCTCTCCGCTATCTCATTGATAAAGGAGCTGCTCTTCCACAGTTTCCTCTTCTACTCTCCTCTGCATTGTTTAAAGGTGCATTGTGTACGATTTGGCGACATCTAGAGATGAAGTGGCGTGTTGTGTCCGTCACCCCGTCCTCACTCTTCTGAGCATGCAGGAAGACACATGGTAGACTTCAGTTGACATTAAAACCCAAAAGATGTTTGCTATGTCCACTCCAGGCCACCGTAAAAACATGGCGGCCCCTGTAGATATTCATTCATGGGCTCATTTAAGGGTAACGGGGAAAAGTCATACATTCACGTGATCAGGAATTCATGAAAGTGTCAGTATATAATTGTTTTGTAATATTTTTTGAAGGGATAAAGATAACAGAAATCGTATATACGCTGCACCCTTGATTTAGTTACAACCACAAGACTTAAAACAACCAAACCAGACACCAAAAGCTTCACATCTCTCGTGCACATTCGAACCCCACCCTCTCCCCCCAGCCATGTATTATCCAGCACTGTGCTAATAATGTCACTCTGGGCTATTTTAGACTGACTCGGAAATTGTAGCCCCCCAGGCCTCTGCACCAAGACGACTCATCTCAGTATGTAAAGTGTCAGAGCCTATAGCTCTCATGTTCACTGGAGGTCAACCTCTTTATCTAATATGGTTCAGTTGAAATTGATAATTAAAAGGAAACATCATTAAGTGTTGGGAGAGAATTGTTGGGAGTGGACGAGGAGGGAGGAATGGAAAACACACTCCGATGATAAAGCACCGCAGCCTCACGCCGGACTTCCAAGTTCACAGCGGGGGGCTCTGCAGCCAGGAGGGGCAACTGTTTCCCTCCTGGACACAGCTTATTCATTCTCTCCCTCCGCTGTCCTCCTTTCTTCTCCTTTTCTTTCTTTTCTTTTTTTCTTTTCTTGCTTACTGCTTCCTTCCCACAACCCATTTGTCATCACTGATTCTGCTCTATATTTTATTGCCCCTGCAAGTTCCTCTGCCTGCACCTTGTATAACCAGCTCTGTCCTCCTCCCTATGGGAATTAAGGGGGATTTGATAAACTCACTTAAAGGTGCAGTGTGTAACATTTTGGTCATTGTTGTAACTTCTAGAAATATTACAAACAATGTCATACTGACATGTCCATTCATTTATGTTCACCTAAATGTTTTTCATCTCTAGCTGTCTCTAAATCTTACACATTGTACCTTTAAGGGTCTAAATTCACATTAGATGTCGTTGTCCAGATTACAGTTACAACACATCAATATTCCCCCTTATTCTGGTTTATACTCTATTTCCCTTTACAGCCCAGACCAGGGTCTAGTGTCTTGGTGTTTACATCCAAAAATCCTAAAAATAGGTCTGAATGCAATTAAGATGTGTGCATGTCAAACACTATATTTATGATCATATAAGCCTTTATTTGTTTATTCCTTATTTTTTGTATGACCATATTTGGCATCCTTTACATTGGTAAGATCTGGCTGGTGTCCTGCAGACAAACAGCAGTGCTCCACTTTATCAACTCCTCAAATCTGTCTTTAAAAAGTTGCATATTCTTGATATTGCTACACTGCCCCCTCTCAGTTTCTGGTGGTACTGCACTGTTTTTTTTTCCAGTCATGTATTTTGAAGCTTTCAGAAGACGAGCACAGTGACTCAAACTGCAGAGGGCCCTGACCATACATTGATTACAGAGTGTCTTAGTCGGACTAATGTCTTAACTGGGTCATTATTGAAATGTTGTCCCTGTAAACACGTCTCCTGTTACATGATTATAAAACGACATTAGCGGACATGCAGGTTTCCCCTCGCTCCTCAGTTCGCATGGTGACTAATGGACTGGAAGGTGCATTCAGGGACACACGGTCATGCGCACTCCTCTCTGACGGGCGTCTGATGAAAACACTCCACATTAGCTCCATATTGTGCTTTCTCAAATCAAGCCTGTCTAAACAATACCGTTTCCATTTCCCACTCAGCATGTTTTAAAAGCACAATCAGGATCGGCTCCTCTTCTCCTCTTGCATCCCTGCAGCTACTGTGCAGTGGTAAAATAGGCCCAGTCTCTTTTAGTACAGTAAACCTTTTTGTATCTTTCTCTGCTGATGTTGAGTTATGTCGAATATGTTGTATTTTTATTGCCTCTGATGTAGAGACGCTTCATCGAAGAGGCTTGATTAAAACCAAATAAGATCTCTAGTTCTTATTCTAACCGCTATCAAGTTTACGAGACAATTCTTATCTCATGTCCAGAACTCTTTCCCCTCTCCAGTCCTAACGCAGATTTGCCTGGTTCCAATACAGTTACATACCAGATGTTACCAGGTAGCAAGAACGATAGAGTAATATGAGCACGGAAGATGCAACAGTATGAAGTCATTTGTAGTCAGCAGGTGGCGCTGCAGAGTGAAAAAAAACTCAAAGAGCATTTTGTGTTATATTATTTATATATATATATATATATATATATANNNNTTTTTGTATTTATATTTTTGTCTTATATATGATATATTTCATCATTCTATATACTTTAAAAATTTTCAAATTGTAATTGAAAATTCGTAGTATTGGTATCAAATACTAAACAGACCACATTTAAAGTCCCATAATATTAAATCACGTCATTCGTGGCACATGAAACGCTCCTGTGTGACATGCAGCACAGGTCCCAGGCTGCAGTTACATCACATGCACCATGTGGCCACTAGGGAGCTGGTTGATTATAATTATACACTTATATCACTCTGGAGGCAAAGCTCCACAGTGGACATATGCGGAGGTGGAAATGACACATATTCATCCTGCTGGGATTGATGGAACTTGTGAGCACCGTTACATTAATGGGGGGTTTCCATGGTGACCGGTAAAATATCAAACGAAAAGTCAAGAACTTTATGTATAAAGCAAAAAGGGAAACTATTTTTGTCACAATTTCGGATTTATATATATATATATATATATATATATATATATATACACAGTATATGTATGTATTTTTCCCTTAATCCTGAGAATGATAATCTGCTCTAGAAATACACATATATATCCATAGTTAATATATTTTTGGACTTTTGTTGAAATTAAATTATGATTATTAAATTACTAGTAGTAATGAAAGATATGTCTCTGTGTGTTGACCCAGTAGCCTGTGCACACCTTTGAAAAGCTTCAATGTTTACTAGTAAACAAGGTGCTGACACTATCCCATGTGTAAACCAAGATTTCCCCTCATGCCTGGGACTGAACCGAATACATCAACACTTGAGTTTAGTTCCCCACCTGATCCCCCCTGCACACGACCACATGTGCACACTCCCACTCCGTCCATCCTCTCTCTGCTTTGTGTCACCCAGCCTGTTTCCTTCGCCCCTGCAGACGGTGGCGGGTCGTGTCCCATCCTTCTGGGACAGCGTGTCCCACAGGGCCATAATCTGGTTGCCAGTTTCCGGCCCCACTCTGCGACGTCTCCTCCGGGTCCTTAAACTACCTCCGAATCACCTCCAGAATATAAATCAGGGAGTTTAATTATAGCTGTGTTTTAAAACAGGTTGCAGGACCTGGAGCGATGAGGGTCACTGCTTCAATGAGAACGACAGAAATGGTCACAGGCCTGACTATGTTGGGTTTCCACACAGTGAGGGTAATTAAGCATTTTAATTAAGTCTGGGACTACAGGACTATGGTGATGCTCTTGGGGCCGGATTGAAATAGTTTGGTTTTTTACCCTTTATTTGCTTGTTTTTACATTCCACATGCACACACACGCACACACACACACACACACCAGTGTTTCCCCTTGGTTCACAGTGTTGGGGAGGGGGGGGGGGGGGGGGGGGGGGGGGGGGGGGCGCAGATGGACTGACACAAACACTTAGAGGAGTAGAAATCATGTGTGTCTTTAAATGTGTGTGTGTGTGTGTGTGTGCATGTGTGTGTGTGTGCGTGTGTGTGCGTGTGTGTGCGCGCGTCCAGGATCTTGGCCCTGCTGTGTAACAGAGAGCGGAGGAGACACAACCATATAGAGACAGAAATGACATGTGGACGTGTAAATAAGATCTATGACATCTGCTTGATAAAAGAACAAGGCGTAGACCTGTTCTATATAGGAAAGGTGAGCTTATTGTATAAATAAAAGAAAGACAGAAATTTTTTAATAATTTTTTTTTTTTTATTAACTTGATTTTTCGGGGGAAAATCCCCCGGAAAATCAATAATAGCATGGTAGGGGAAACAGTGCACACACACAGACACACACTCCCTTCAGCAGTGTTGTGATACATCCTCTCAAACTGTCCTCTAGCTGTGAGGAAGACGCAGGTATCAGCTGCCAGGGCGCCACCGATCACTGCTGTCACTCCAAACATGTTCCAAACAAAGAGCAGCCCAACTCCAGGTCTGTGTAGATAACTAATCTTGTGTTAATGCTTTAAATGCAGCAGCGCGACGAGATACATCACAGTGCACGGGTGGGCAATTGTCTTTCCACAGGGGCCACACAAGAAACCCAGATTGTTACCGGGGCCAAATAATCGTCTTCATATCAAGACCTGTTGTTATAATTCACTGTAATTATTGAAAACTTCTCACGGGCTATTTATTTACACATTATCGTTACCATCTTTATTTCAGTAACAATGGAGTGAATGAATGGAGGTGGTTTTCTAAAGTGGGACTTTTATTTTGAAGGCTAAGAAAGCGAGAGGGGGAGGCACTGTGAACGGAGGCTGCCGGACACAGCGGTACTTCCTTGCATGTAAACAACAATCAAGCATGACAGAATCACACAAACAGGAAGTGGAAGCGTTTCAAAATAAAAGCATCGTTTGGCGATTTTCTTCTAGATTCATGTTTAAAACAGTGCAGCTTGTACTCGACCCTTCGGGCCACATTGAACAACATTGAATGCCCAGATCTGGCCTAGTGTGTCCACACACACACACACAAAGTGGCAGTGCACATGAGCGCTTTGATCGGCTGCCATGGTAACTGCACGGCTGAGACATAGCCAGGCGTCGCCACATCGGCGTTGCCATGGCGGCTTAGTAAACAGCATGCTCTCCTCTTAGATAGACGGCTAGTTTGTAATATTTCTGGCTCAAATCGAATCCACAATTAAAAGTGTCAACAAACAGCTGTGTGCCGTGTGTGTGAGCGTGCGGACCCCTCCGCCATTTTCCCTGCAAGAGCAGAGGTCTCCTAACTAGGTCAGTCGCCGGTGCGAGGCTGGGCCGGCTTATCTGGGCACACAGTGGTCCGGCTCAGTGGTCCAGCTCTCTTTGTTCCGCGGCACAGCTCCGCTCAGCGCTCCCACAGGGGCAGCCAGCACTGCTGCAGCCCCCGGGGTCAAGTCTTTCCTCGAGCACCGACCTGGAGTTTAGAAAGGAAAGGGTGGGGGAATTTTTTTTTGGGGGGGGGGGGGGGGGGGGGGGTGATCACACATGTGCTTCATAATAGAAACACATGGGTGATTCACTCACTGCACTAATCTGTATGTGTGTTTTCATAGATTAATGGACTCGGATGACCTTTTCTGGCATATTCAGGAGATGTCACTCAAAAAAGAATGAGCGGTTTAAAGGTGTAGTGAGCGGATTTGGTGACATCTAGTGGTTGCATGTTGTAACCTTACCCTTTCGAGCATGCAGGAGAAAATACGTTGGTTTTTTTAGACCAATAGAAGTCACAGAAATGACCAAAATCGTACACACTGCACCTTTTAATCTTAATTGTAAAAGAAGCATGGCGTGGTTTAAACTTAATGAAAGTACACGCTGCTGTCTTCTTTTAGATGAAACTGATTCTGCTCATATGGGTTTTTGCTACAGCTCCTCTCGTCAGCCTCTGTCGAAAACATTTGGTTGCAGCTCCTGTCTCTTTAAATCCCCCCTCCCCCTTTGCTAACATAACCCAGTCTACTCTGATTGGCCAGTTGTCCTGCTCTGTTGTGATTGGTCCACTGCTTTCAGTATTGTACTGCTCTCAATTTGCTTGGCCTTGTTTTGGAGATGTGATGCTCGCAGCTTGATGTCATGGTGCTGAAGTGACTCCGCTTTTTTTGACGTGTGTTGTTTTGTTTTTTTTTCAACTTTGCAGACCATCACAAAAAATATGACACAGCTGATTTTTGTTTGTTTTTTTCTAAATGAAGAATATCATATTTTCTACTTTTGAATGAATGTCCTTCTTGGGTTTTATCAAAGTGTATGTTCACCAATTAGCTCATACAGGCTATAAAATACCACCATAACGGTAAAATCCACAATGAGGTGGTAAAAGCCTCTGCATCTCTGAAAACAAATGTTGCAAATGAAGGACGCAGCTCGTAACTCAGTGTGTGGATGGATCATGTGACCGTGGCGGTGAATCTTCTGAGGAACCATTTAGGAGATTGAAACCCAGAGGCTGAGAAAAGCAGATGTGTGCATGGAGCAATGAAGACACTTCCTCCCATAAATACATGATATACTACAGAAGAGGATGGTTGCATATGTTCCTTTTAATGTATGCGTTGTTGGATTTAAAGGTGCAGTGTGTAAGATTTAGGTCATTTTTCTCACTTCTAAAATTATTTCAAAACAATTACATATTGACATTTTCATGGGTGTATAATCACCTAAATGTTTGTTGTTGTTTTTTAATCCCATTACCTTTAGATGAGCTCATTCATGTATATTTACATGAGGAGTGGGTCACCCCTATGGCAGCAGCCATGTTTTTACAGTAGCCCACAGTGGACATATTAAACATCTTTTGAGTTTTAATGACAAATGAAGTCTACCATAGGTTCTCCTGCATTTTGAGAAGGGTGAGGTGAAGGATTCAACATGCAACTTCACCTCTAGATGTCACCAAATCTTACACACTGCACCTTTTAAAGGAAAAGCTGAGCTGCCATGAAAACAGGCCAACTGGACTTTACTCATGTAACAATCAAAACCGCCACAAACTAGCGTGATTATTTTTGCATAATCGGTCTTGTCATAATCTCGACAAAGTAAATCTCTTAAACCTCTCAATTTGTTCGAAATAAAGTCCAAGTGATGAAGGAGGAAGTAGGTTCAGCTATATCTTAAATTCCCTTATATGGGCACGCAGGCATATGCAAGTCAGCATGAATGAGCAATGACCCGAAAGTTGTTAATCATTTTGTTGAACAGTTTGAATGGTGGAGGGGTCAGAACAGAGATAAAGATCCACTGTTATTTATTGGACCCCAACAACATCGGTCAAGAAATATGCAAATTAGTATTGGCGTTGTAGTTTGGTGTTTACTGTAATTTATGGTGGGGAGGACTGTGGAGATTATTTCAATACAAGTGCTATTGAAGTCACTGCCCTGGCTAGATTTACAGTATATATATATATATATATATATGTGTGTGTGTGTGTGTGTGTGTGTGTGTGTGTGTGTGTGTGTGTGTGTGTGTGTGTGTGTGTGTGTGTGTGTGTGTGTGTGTGTGTTCATATTTGTGTGTAGAGGGGGCTGGGCCAAATATCGACGCAGCAATATATCATCAGCATTTTGTGTCCACCTCTTCTTCTTTGTTTGTTTTATTCTGGGTCAAAGGTGCATACTGCACTGTATTACAGTGAATTATGGAGCAGTGCAGTGGTCCCAATGAAACATTAAAGGTGCAGTGTGCAAGATTCAGGTGAACCTATTTCAGTTATTTCATTTTCAAATTTTGAATTTAAAATAATCATATCAGATTAGTGTGTATAATCCCCTGAATGTCCGAGCACTTTGTTTATATTTACATTGGGGGCGGGGTCTCTCCGCGGGGGCCGCCGTGTTTTTACACGAGCCCAGAATGAACACATTTGACAGCTTTTGAGTTTTAATGTCACTAAATCCTGCACACTATACTTTTAAAGCTGCAGTGTGTACGGTTTTGGTAATTTTTCGCACTTCTAGAAATATTACAAAACAGTTACACACTGACATTTTCATGAACTTAGAATCACCTAAATGTTTTATTTTTTTCCATTACCCTTAAATTAGCCCATCAATGTATATTTGCATATCGAGCTGGTCCTCTCTATGCGGGCCACCATGTTTTTACAGTAGCCCAGAGTGGACACACTAAACACCTTATGAGCTTTAATGGCAAATGAGGGCTTCCATAGGTTCCCCTGCATGCTCAACTAGACAATATGCAACTTCACCAGTAGATGTCCCCACATTTTACACACTGTACCTTTTGAATGAAAGGGCATTTTGTATCAGTCACACAGATATTGTAATTTATCATCATCTTTGTACTGTGATATATCTATTGTCACAGAGTCACTGTGTTGTGATATTATTGACAGTGTGTGTGTGTGTGTGTGCACGTGCCTGTGTGTGTGTGTGTGATTTAGCTACAAATGTAAACCGACCTGAATGCGGGTGATGTCAGCCCCTCCATTCATGAAGCACATGAATAATTGAGGCTCAGTGCACCAGCACCAAGTAGTAGAGGTGGAATTCAAAGTGAAAGCCATCCCTCTCGCTCTCGTTCTCTCTCGTTCTCTCTCTCTCTCTCTCTCTCTCTCCCCCTCCCTCCCTTGTTGTCTCTCACCCTCTCTCTCTCTCTCTCTCTCTCTCTCTCTCTCCCTCTCCCTCCCTCCCGTCCATTGTCGCTCTGTGGCCGTGAAATTGTGCAAGCGCGAGGCAGAAATCGCGAGAAGAAGAAGAGCCTCGCTCGGATACTGGCGGTCGCAGCAGATGATCCAACAACGGCTGGGCGAGTGGAGAGAGTGAGAGAGAGAGAGAGAGACGGGGAATGGAAAAGTGCACGATGCCAAGACAGAACAGGAGCTTATCAGGAGCCTCAATTAGACAAAGAGAGTGAATGATAGAGAGAGAGAGAGAGAATCCGGATTGTCTGCTGCTGCTTTCTCTCCATCTGCCGGGAAACCGCCGTCTCCTCCTCCTCCTCCTCCTCCTCCTCCTCCTCCTCCCTCTCCTCCCTCTCGCTCCCATCCTTCAGGCATGCTCCGGAACTTGTCCACCCACCTCCCCCTTATCCTTCATCCCTCTCCTGTCTTCCCCTCCTCCTCCTCGTGCTCGTCCTCTCCTCCTCTCCTCCCTCCTCCCATGCAACATCCCCTGTGTGAATGAAGCCGCTGGAAAGGGGCTGATTGCTGCGGAGCCGCTCTCTACATGGCTACGACCAGGTTAGTGGCGGCCCAACGATTAGTTTCCACGCTTGGCAAGAGCCCCAGGAAGATGGAAGGGGGGGATGGGGGGGGGGGGGGGGGGGGGGGGGGGGTTGGGGGCAGCTGCACTTCAGACCACCAATGGCTCTTCTTTGGCAGGTGGCGTTAAGGGCGGTGTAAGCTGGTTATTAGGAGATCAGAGCTGGCCAGGGAAGATCAGTGGCTCTAAGCCTGCTAAAGAAAATCTCCCTGCATGCCTCTTCCATCTTCTCTCACTCTCCCTCCATTTACCTTTCCTCCTCTGCACCGAGAGAGAAAGAGAGAGAGAGAGGGAGAGAGAAGTGCAGTCCGCAGTCCCTGGGAATGATCCGCTGGATGAACAGCTCGTTACTGGGGGCGGCCGACGAGGACATGGTGGTGTTTGAGTGCGTGACGGTGGCCAATGAGGGCTGCCGCTGTCTGGAGGGCTGCTACGGCGAGGTGCTAAGGGACTGTGTCTTTCAGCAGGGGTATGGCGGCACACCTGTGTGTGTGTGTGTGTGTGTGTGTGTGTAGAGAGAGTGTGTGTGCAGACAGAGGATGGGTGCGGTAGGTTATATAAACCATATTTAAATGAGGTGGATGGAGCTGTGCCGTGATGTCACGTGATTCCAGTCGAGCTGCAGCTATCGATGATTTGTGTCATTAATGTGATTAAACCATTATTTGAAATGGCAAAAAGAAATAGAACAAATGTGGAAAAGACATTGAAAGTGACGTGACTTGTAATTGTCCGACTTATCACGTGATGTGTTCATGCCTAGTCGGCCTATAGACACATCACTGGGAAGCGTGTGTGTGTGTGTGTGTGTGTGTGTGTGTGTGTGTGTGTGTGTGTCTCATACATGAGAAGTAGTGTATGTTCACATCAGTTCATTAACCAATAGTGACAGCAAAACATGAATTAAAGGTGCAGTGTGTTAGATTTTGTAGATTATGGTCAGTTTTTGTCACTTCTATCTCTAGAAATAGAATTACAAAACAATTGTAAAAAGCCATTTTTACAAATGTATAATCACCCACATGTATGACTTGCTTTTTGAATAACCCTAAAAATACGTAGTAAAATGGACGTAGTAAACATCTTTTGAACTTTAATGACAAGTGCCGGCTGCCAGGTTCTCCTGCATCCATGAATGGGAAGGGTGAGGTGATGGATACATTATGCAACTTGACCAGAAGATGTCACCGAATCGTACACACTGCTCTTTTAAAGATTTGATTAATCTATTGAGGAAAATTGTAAGCGAATCGTTTTGAGAGTGGATGAGTGGATGAATGGTTTCAGCTGTAGATTCCAGTAAAGGAGGATGTGTTTGTGTACGTCTGCGCTCCACATGTGGCCGTGTCTGTACTGTCTGCGCATTCCTGTGCGTGCATGCGCAGTGGCAGCAGTTGCTCTTCGTGGCCCTTTTCAGACCAAGTGGAGCCGAAGGGCCCGATGCCAGATGGGTATTTTCCAACGTCAGCAAAAACTGGGAAAATAAGTGGGGGCCCCGTTAGAAAGACCCCGGAAACTCCGCTTCCATTGTGAAGCCGAGCGTTTGGACAGCTTGAGCCCCCGTTGGATTTAGAGCTTTAGAAGCTTATTTAAAGAGTAACAAAGTGGCTCATGCTTGTTTCTCCCTATTTCTTGTCTTACTGTCTATGTGTGAGGACTTGACCTATTTTGAATGTTGGGATCATGTTTGATCAGCACCTTGAAGTCAGCCCATCTGTCTGTCTGTCTGTCTGTCTCTGTAATGCAGATGAGTTCCGCTGCTGCAGGCCTGTGGGACCGGTGCTTTCTCGTACGATATGCAAATGAACACGGCGTGCTGTGTAAAATGAGAGGTTTTGTGTCTTTAATAATCCGGTGGTTAACGTCGCCAGATGCAGTTAAGCGGCGGATCACACCATGTTTTATATTTTCACCGTAGCATACGACAACGTTACAAAATCCTGCACCATCGATCGATGGACGGCTTGTGTTCCACTGCGGAGAAATCCAAGTCTCAGTTTCAGGATTGATCCACAATCTCGTCTCCACAGGTGCAAACAGCGGTGGCTGGTTCTTATTCTTATTGGTAACTAGTAATGGATCACCGTGACTATTTATATACAGCTTCCACACATGACCTCATGCATCAAAATCAGGTAGATTAGCAAAGGTGGTAACAACAACAAACCCTATGACCTTACTGCTTGTATACGTATAGTGTCTAATGCAGAATCAAATTGCATGTACAGTATATACTTTATGTGTGTGTATATATATATATATATATATATATATATATATATATATATGTATATACATTTTTGATGTTTGCTTTAATTACTATTATATCACGTTAATCTACTTCATTTTCAATATTCCAATTCCATTTTTGCAGTTTGCTTTAATCCATAACTGTATACATGATACATTATATTTTTCATAACATAGTATTGTTTATATTATACATGAAATTATCCGTCTTATCTCTCTCTCCATCTAACTAACTAACTCAACTTACCAAACTTGAAATGATGAGGCATGAGTTGTTTTGACAAAATCAACTTTCAAAAATTCACATAAAACCAATAAACAATTTAAAACAGCCTCATCGGGGGGTTAATGAATTAGTGATCAAATGTCTGTGGGCTGTGACACTTTGTCTGTCACGCCCCCCCCCCTCCCCCCCCACTCTGTTTCCTGTGCAGGCGGCATCTCTAACAGCAGACAGATATGGTGAAGTATATTTAGTCGCACTCTGAATATTTAAACCACTCTCTCTCTCTCTCTCTCTCTCTCTCTCTCTCTCTCTCTCTCTCTCTCTCTCTCTCTCTCTCTCTCTCTCTCTCTCTCTCTCACACTTCACTGTTGCTATAGCGATATTCTATCCAAGCCAAGCTTTGTTTGCGCTTCGTGGTCGTGTGGGCGGTGCTCCCTCTGTCGTATGGCTTTTTAATTGTTAAATTGTTTGTCATCTCCCTCTCGCTCTCTCAAGGTGCCTCTCTCACGTTTGTCTCCACATTGTGGGAATACTCACTGTGTGAGTGTGCGCTCGCACACATGCACTGTACATGTGGCAGCAGCTGCTCATGTCAGCCCATCACGCTGGTTCAAAGAGCAGCCCGCTGTGTGTGAATGGCTGATCGCGCTGACTCATTCATATGCTGATGATGGATCTGCGTTGCCATTGTTTATCGGCGTGTGCGCGGGGAGGAGGGCGCCGTCTGTGAATTCCTCCTCGGCTAAAACAAAACGACACGTGGACGTTACAGTGGGATTGATGATGATTCCTGCCTCGCATCAATTCACTGTCCAACGGTGGTTAGTTTAAGCCTCTTGGTGAAAGCTTGGGTTAGGTTTGGATGTGGTCGTGGTTAAGTTATTCTTGATCCAAAATGAATGGAGCTCAATGTAAAGTCCTGTTAATGGCCGTGTGGCCGAGTGTGTCAGTGTGTGTGTGTACAGCTTTCGCAGTGCCTCGTCGATGTTTACATTTACCTTCTTGCCCAATGCATTTGTTTGCACGACAACACGTGGAGGATGTGGTTGATCGTCAGATGGGAACTCACTATGTCTAATGATCGAGTAGATGTTGTGGTGGTGGAAAGATGATATTGTTGTTGTTGCCATTTGCCATGATGCTTGTCGGTTCACAAATCTCCTAATCTCTCCCAACTCTAGAGACAATTTGAACCCTTTAGTACATCTTGTGTTTTCTCCTTCCCCAGTCAGGAGGCGCATGGGGCAAATGGTGCACAAGTCAAATGATCTCTCTTTACCAGACCTGAGGGAGTGTTTCTACTAGGTTCATTCATTCATTCATTACATCATCCATTGCTAACTACTTTTGCCTTTTCACCTGTATCGTGCTAAAGAGTGCAGTTGCACATTTATAGGTACAGTGTGAACATTTAAGTGGCATCTGCTGGTGAGGTGGCGTGAGGCCACCTCACACCTCCCATCCTTGCGTGTTGGAGAACATGTGATGTTCTGCATTATTGTTCAAACTCAAAACTCGAGTTTGTCCATTTTGGGAGAGTCGACCCAACGTCTGCTCCTGTGAAAACTGTCGACTTTGCGCCAGACGCTCCGAGCGCAGCGTGTTTAGTTAAGCGCCCCCTGAGATCAAATGAGGCTGGAAGGAGATGACACATTACATTATTATGTCACTGTGACCAGACAGAAGTGTAGCTGAGAGACAGCCCCAGTGATGTTTGGACAGAAGACAGACACTGGCTGACCACTTGACCGCCTGCATGATACAGTGGCTGCACACCAGACCACAGACTTACACCATTGGACTGATCAGAGCAGATGGACGCACTCGGGCACAATGAACTAGCAACATCAATCATTGAGAGTGATGCAACCTCAACAGTGGTACACCGTCAAAACCGAGATTATGTAATCCATTCCGAATATTGGTCCACAGTTGCACGGGTGGGCAATGTACATCTCTTGACTCTCCAGATATTGGGGGTAGACCTCATTCTCCCTCAGAATTGATTGCTGGTTCATTCATTCTGCAACACACACGAGTCACGCATATATAACATTTTAAATTGTCACAAACGCTGAGTCATGTAATCTCATGTGTCTCGTCCTTTGACGTTAATCGAGGTGCTTAATGCAAATAAATTGAAAGTATGGTGTCGGGTCACATGACGATGATAATGAGCTACTGTGGGTCAGTTCTTGGGGCCACTCGATGTCGGGGAATTTAAAGATGGAGTCCATCAGTCTTGTGGAGTTGACTACATTTTGAAATTAGCAACCAATACAATCCCCCCCCCCCCCATCAGCCCTCTGGTGAAGGCTGCATCATCACGGCACATGCATGAGCTCGGCTTGACAGTTGCTTTAGTGGGGGAGATGGTGCAGGGAGGACAGCAACTTTGTTTACATTTGACTAATTAACATGAGGCTGCTGTATAAGCTTCAGTGATGAAGACATTGTGTTCTGCGAGGTTATGAGCAGGGTGTGCAAAGGTAGACAGGTGTGTTCAGGTGATTGGAGCTTTTATTTTGTAGGGGCTAAATGAAATGACAAAATCATAACAGCATTACTCAGGTTATAGACTATTTTTTTTCTTTTGTCCGGGCAGCCTTATTTTTCAATGGAAATCAGGATATATGTAAATACTAAGCCAAAAGTTGTTTTAAAGGTGCCGTGTGTAAGATTTTAGTCATTTTTGTCACTTCTAAAAATATTAAAAAACAATTACATTCTGACATTTTCATGAATTTATTTTTCATAATTCATTCATTTTTTCCCCATTACCCTTAAATGAGCCCATTACTGTATATTTACACGAGGAGCGGGTCCTCTCTATGGGGGCCTCCATGTTTTTACAGTAGCCCAGAGTGGACATACTAAGCATTTTGAGTTTTAATGACCACTGAAGTCGACCATAGCTTCTCCTGCAGGCTCAGAAGGGAGAGGGTGAGGTGATGGATACAACACACAACTTCACCGCTAGATGTCACCAGGTCTTACACACTGCACCTTTAAGCGTCATCTTTAATTCTCACAACTGTTGATCAAATTGACTCCTAATCAGATCAAACTGGGACTAATCAAGTAAGCGATCATAATCAAACAGCAAACCGTTTGTTCATCACACAAATGGATGTCAGTGGTCCTAGAAAACACAAGTCGTTTAATAACAAGCTGCCACTGAGAGTGGGGCAGAGGCTTGTCAGCACCAGTCATTCATGTCCACTAACAGCGGCCGCCATTGGCTGGCAGTGACGTAATGGCTTGCATAACGCCATGTCAAGTAACCAGGCCGAGCGGGTGTCCTGCCCCTCAGATCACTTACACAGCCCTTTTGTTGGACGAGGGCTGAGACGCTGGTGTGTATGTGTGTGTGTGTGTGTGTGTGTGTGTGTGGAAGGAAAGAGAATATTACTGGATGTTAAAGGTATTAATGGAAATCCCCTTATAAAAGTCAATCACATGCTGTGGGTGAACTGTAACAGTCCTGCCTCACCACCTGGCCCCGCCCCTGCGCCTCTGATCATTTAATCCTTGTTATGTCTTCCACCCCTGAATGGTTTCGTGCATTTCGGGGAATCATCAGCTATAGGCCTCTGATTGTTAGCGGATATGAAAGATGCAGCAGGGTTGTTGTTTGTTTATTTGTTTATTAGTACACATTTGCGGTTTCTTATATTGATTGTTTATTTGTAAGAGCAGCATTCCTCACCGTCATACATGCGTTTACCCCACTGCCTTTGCTGCTGCTGCCGTTGTTGTTTCCTCAAGCCTGTTAAGCCTCATGTGACATAACCATGATGACACACTGTGTGTTTGTTTGTTTTGCTGCTGTCAACACTGATCTGTAATCCAACAGCATTACATATCCTTCTGTTTACATCTAGATATCTAAGATATGCTTTCATAGGTATATATATATATATATATATATATATATGTGTGTGTGTGTGTGTGTGT
>JAFBJT010111403.1:33176-63061 GCA_016785325.1 Chascanopsetta lugubris | reverse complement strand
CAACATGAGGACATGAAGAAAAAACAACAACATGAGGACATGAAGACAAATCAACAACAACATGAGGACATGAAGATAAAACAATATGAGGACATGAAGACAAAACAATTACAACATGAGGACATGAAGATAAAACAATATGAGGACATGAAGATAAAACAACAATAACAACATGAAGACAAAACAACAACAACATGAGGACATGAAGACAAACCAACAATATGGGGACATGAAGACAAAACAACAACATGAGGACAAGAAGACAAAACATCAACAAGAGGATATGAAGACAAAACAACAACGCCTGACCACAGGGCTGATGGGACATGGAGGATCACCTGGTCTTTGGAGTAAGGTGTGTCCACTCTCTGTCTGTCCCTGCAGGCCTGCAGCAGGATGTGGACGGCGTGGAGCTGCAGGAGGATCTCACAGGCCATGCTGTCAAAGAAGGTGATGTTGGCCAAGGCTGCAGACGCGAGGAGGAACACCTCCCCACAGGAGGCGCTCTCACACAGCTCTGTGGGAACAAGGCAACGTCAGCGAATGAACGGAGTGCACAACCTGTTCCATGAAAGGGTCACACGGGTCACACGGTGCTGCCCATCAAAAAGCAGCGGTGGCGTCATCAGTGCCACATCCACTCACTGATGAGCGAGGTGACGATGTCGTGCATGCTCTCCAGGAAGCTGGCCAGGTGCTGAGTGGACGTGTGGTGAGGAGACGTGATCTGAGCCACCACCGCCGCCGCCTCGGCCTTCGCCGCCTCCACGCTGCTCTCATCGGTCAGGATGTCGGCCAGACACAGGATCCCGTCCACCTGCTCATGGAGGAGGAGCAGGTCAACATACAACATTACACCTGCACATGGAGGAGGAGCAGGTCAACATACAACATTACACCTTCACATGGAGGAGGAGCAGGTCAACACCTTCACATGGAGGAGGAGCAGGTCAACATACAACATGTAGGATTCATTAGTCACGTACAGTCAAACCATGGTACTTTGACATGTGCATACACTTCATTCAGGGTATGACGTCATACTGAGCCCATCCTTATGTGTGAACAGGTGTTTGGGTGAAGGAGCTGTAGTACTGGTGTTTCTTCACTTGGGGGCAGTGTTGCACAGCTCGGAGTGTCTGGGCGAGTGTGAGAGGACCATCACGTCTTCTGACGTGTTTGAGTCCGACGGTGGGAACGAAACAATGTGCAGGATGGAGATCAGGCTGATGGATCAGAAACTGACAGATATCAATCAACATCGACATCAATCCGTCATCTGCTCTGTCATCACCTGACAGAGGAACATCTTTGTGGCAGAGGGAGGAGCCAAAGTGTCTCTGTCAGACCCTTTTCATTTAGATAAACTCTGAAGATGTCATGTCATGTCAACTTCTCGGGGTATTTTTGCGTGGCAGGATATTTCTACCAGTACTAGTAGGGACCCGTTTTCCAGGGTACCATTGTCATGGCCAATGACACTGCAGATGGGCCCGAGTGGGATTCGAACCAATGACCGTTGCTTCCAAAGGTGACCGTTCTAACCGCTGAGCCACGCCTGCCCACTCTGAACATTTTCTCTCTTTGTCTGAGAAGCAAGTCTCCCTCTCACCGTGTCAGGGTTAAAGGTGCAGTGTGAAGGATTGAGTGACACCAAGTGGTGAAGTTGCATGTTGCAGCTGAACACGAAACGGGGCGAGGATGAGAGACAGAGAGAGAGAGTATGAGTGTGTTTGTGTGTGTGTGTGTGTGTGTGTGTGTGCGTGTGTGTCACTTCCTATGTTCACCACATTCATGTTACATCACGGTCCTGTAGGGAATCAAACTACAGACTGTGGAGCAGCGCTGCTGCTCACCGGCCTCCTCAGCACTGACAGGTGTGTTTCTCAAGCCTGAGCGCTCTGTGCTGAGCGCCTGGCAGCACACGCTCGCCCGACAGCCCCTCCCTCGGGGGGCGGAGCCGCTAATGTGGGGCGGACCCTGAAAAGTGGTCACACTCGGGTGGCCGCTGGCGTCCCAGCTGCTCATGAGCTGAGCGCAGACGCCGCTGTGGCTTCATTACTCGCCACGCTCAGGTTCTATGTGTCTGTCTGTGGACGCTCACGCAGGTGGTGAGATGTTTATTCTCCAAACAGGACAAACAAACAAACAAACAAACAAACAAAGAGGGTGGATCATTATCTCCTCAGTTCTCATGTTCTCCATCATGTGGTCTCCTCCCTGTTTGAACTGAAAGTCGTGGGGGTCACTCTTTATGTATACATATATATATATATATATATATATATATTTATTTATTTATATTTCTACCAATGGAGCCTTGTATGTCCTACACACAACACACTGCTTCACACCCACCTCTTGGGTGTTTATCTCCCCCCTCTGGTCCATATATTCATGATTCGTTAAAACTGTTAAAGGTTGGTTCCCTGACAGCTGATGATGTCATCATGCAGCAGGTGATGTCACAGAACTTTAAAGCCTTTGTTGTTGGACCTTTGCTGACCCACCTTGTCCAGCTGGTTGATGCCCTCCTCCACGCAGCAGATGGACGCCACAGTTCTCAGGGCGTGAGCGTAGAGTTCTTTAAAGCGATCCTGTCTGCAGATCTTAAACAGAGCCACCACAGCGCCCTCCTGTGGACAGAAACCACATGCTTCATATAAGCCAGATGTATGTATGTATTTTACTGAATGTTCTGCATGTTCCTGAATGTTCTTGCATGTTCCTGATTGTTCCTGCATGTTCCTGAATGTTCTTGCATGTTCCTGCATGTTCCTACATGTTCCTGAATGTCCCTGCATGTTCCTGAATGTCCCTGCATGTTCCTGCATGTTCCTACATGTTCCTGAATGTCCCTGCATGTTCCTGAATGTCCCTGCATGTTCTTGCATGTTCCTGAATGTCTCTGCATGTTCCTGAATGTTCCTACATGTTCCTGAATGTTCTTGCATGTTCCTGAATGTCTCTGCATGTTCCTGAATGTTCCTGCATGTTCCTGAATGTTCCTGCATGTTCCTGCATGTTCCTGAATGGTCCTGCATGTTCCTGAATGTTCCTTAATGTTCCTGCATGTTCCTGAATGTTCCTGCATGTTCCTGACTGTTCCTGAATGTTCCTGCATATTCCTGGTTGTTCTTGACCAGCAGAAGAACAGAGTCACAGTCTGGACTCCATGATCCAGACTCTGTCTCTGTCGGTCTGAAACAGTTCCCTGAAGTCTCTCCCCTGTGAGGAGATACATCTCTGCGTTTGAGAAGATGTGGTCCAATGACGGATGTTCTCTCAATATCTCAACCACGGTGTTTACATGATGAAAACATGTAGGACACATGTTTGGAGAGGACAGACATGAGGATCCATGTCTCTATCATCTGCAGCTTTAAAGAGCCTCTGACCCTGTGAATGACCCACATGTTTACGCAGTGAGACCTCAGAACCTCGGAACCTCTGAAACGACTTTCATCCGCATCTCATGAATCAGGGAGCAGCAGAAAAGATAATAGCAGAACATTTGCTATTTGCTATCGGATGACTCTGGTGTAAACAAACACAAATAGCCTCGTGTCCACGCAGAGGAATCAGTCTGACGACAACAACAACAACAACAACAACAACCACAACAACACTTGGCGGAGCTGAACGGTTCGTGGAGCAGACAGAGACCGAATCACAGGAGGGAGATGAAGCCGGTAAATACCTCCATTATCCAAACAAGAGCATTACACGGATACTGTCTCCGCTCTGTGGACCACGCGCTGCTGTCTGAGCCTGGAGGGACTCGTCCTTCTTTGCTCTGTAGGACCACTGCGCCTCCACGCTGTCCACACAGTGTCCACAGGACACACACTGTCCACACAGTGTCCACAGGACACACAGACACTGACCACACAGTGTCCACAGGACACACACTGTCCACAGTGTCCAGAGGAGTCACAGACACTGAAACAGAAGATAATGGGAAGCCTTCCTTCATCTCAGACCTCCTGGACATTGAAGACGTCTCCGTCTTCACTGGTCTGAGCAGAAAGTCCAGGTGAAGCAGCTCAGGTGAAAAACAACGGCCTATTTCATTCACGCTTTCAGATTTTTTCCCCCCATGACACAACTTCAAACAAACTTTCCATGGACTCTGTGATGGACGAGCATGAACTGAGGTGCAGATGCGAGCGTGACCTCTGACCTCTGCTCTGCCTCCACATGAGGTTCACATCCACGCTCCTGTGGATCTGTGGCTGCCATGAAATGATGTGCACATGTGCTCGTCCTCTTTGGGAGGAACTGTGATGTTTGGCAGGAAAGAAGTCAAACAAAAAAGAATGTGTGAAATCTGTGCTCTGCTGCTTTAAACACAAACATCAGCATAAAGAGCTTCATTTACTACCTATGACTGAAAGGGTGTTAAAACCACAAAACATGGTTGATCAACACACCATGAAATACAAATAAAGCTCATTCTAAGGTGATTCATTCATTATATACTGTTTTCAGCTAAATCTTTAAGTGGATGCTTAAAGTGTAAGGAATGTGCGCACACACACACACACACACACACACACACACACACACACACACACTCGTTTGCAGACTGTTTCCAGGTGGAGGTGGGAGGAGCTGACGAGCCTGATGACTCTCACCTGGAGGGGGCGGGGCTTATAGAGTATTTAAGCAGGCTCATCGCACACGCTCCCTCCCGTCTGGGTTGGGGCTCACTTGATGTTAGTTCTCTGTTGCTCTGTCCTTCATTAGTACGATTGTAGATCAGCAGAGCGAAGGTTTCATTGTTGTCCTCCGTTGTTCATTTCAAAGGAAACTGAAAGGGATCACATATCATTTCCCTCGGATCCTAAATGAATCGGGAGCGTTTGTAACACACCAGGCCGTGCAGCCTCGGAGGGAGTGAGGTGTATTCCATGTGCTCCTCCCTCACAGACCACTGAGCCTCTTCCACACATCAAACAGCATCAGATCGTCTTGTTTCCACTGACTTCACTCAGACATGTTCTCACAGCAGGACTTTAAACTCCACCACTCATCTGTTAACGCCTCCGTGTGCGGGGGTTCGCATGTGAAGACGTACGCAGCGTGTAATTTCTTTCCATCTCATCATTCTCTGATTTGGCCTGTCAGACAGAGGAGGAGGAGGAGGGGGAGGAGGAGGGGGGAGGAGTTTATGATTTGATCTGCAAACAAAGAGTTTGAGGTGAACTCATCAAATCTGCTCCATTCTTCATCTGCTTTATTTTGAAACCTCCCTGCCCACTTCCACTGGCACGATTCTGGGTTTGTGTTACTGCCTCATCAGGCTCACACACACCCTGTAATCTAATCACGCACAAACACACACCCACAGCCATCATGGCGATGGGTAAACACTCACTCTCTTCACATCATGACACAGCAGTTTTCCTCATATGGACTCATGAATTATGGTTTAAATATAGCTTGTTTAAAACGGTGTTACATCATCAGAATGAGTTCCACATGTCAAACTATGAAGTGATGGATGTTTTCAGCTGCTTCAGTCTGAGGAAGAGAAGAGAGAGATGAACCTAAGGAGGTTCATCCACTTCAGGGAGGAAGGGGTTTCCCTCCACAGCTGACTGAGATGTAAACAAATAAACAATCATTGTATATAATGAGAATTCATCTCATTCATTGGACCAAATCAACCTCCACATCTTCCTGCTGGGCCCAAAGACAGTTTTAAATTCTCTGTCCAAAGTGTTGAAAAAGTCACTCAGACTTTTCATCTCATAAACATCAACAACACATTTTCCACCTTCTGACCTGAAGGATCATCATCTTGTCAGCTGGATGTGCAGTTACAGGTGGAGACAGTGACATCATTTCACTGTCAGCCACGCCCTCCACCAGAGCCACGCCCTCTACCAGAGCCACGCCCTCCACCAGAGCCACACCCTCTACCAGAGCCACGCCCTCTACCAGAGCCACGCCCTCTACCAGAGCCACACCCTCTACCAGAGCCACACCCTCTACCAGAGCCATGCCCTCCACCAGAGCCACGCCCTCTACCAGAGCCACACCCTCTACCAGAGCCACACCCTCTACCAGAGCCACGCCCCCCTTCAGAGCCACTGTCAGCCAGAGTCACAGGTGGAGGCTCATTCACTGAGACAGCAGGTGTATCAGGTTTTTATTAGCAGCTCACGGCAGGAAGGTTTCCCTCAGTCACATCAACCACTGGAGACACACACACACACACACACACAAAGTTTCTGCTGGAGCCGAATGAATGGTATAGATCCCTGACAGAGCTGTGTTTGTGATCAATGCTCACTCCTAATGAGAGCTGACAGAATTGATCTGACCAGTGTGTGAGTGTGTGTGTGTGTGTGTGTGTGTGTGTGTGTGTAAAGCGAGCAGCTGTCTGCTCTGTCTCATGTCACAGTGAATACGATGAAGCAGAGACTCATATGAATGCATCACGATGAATGGATGATGGTGAAAACATGAGAAGTGCAGCCGATGATGCGAGTGGAACACTTTGAAAGAAGAAGTGGAATCACTTCCACCCGTGACACTGTGGGAGGTCTGAGAGGAATGTGCCTCTGACGTGTGACTGACAGCAGCATGTTGGAGCTCGCAGGTTATGTGGGCGGAGTCATGTGACACATTCTAATGGAACTTCAGTTCCTGGAACCAATTTCAAATCAGACCCTGCAATAACGTGCTGGCAATCATGAGAGGAAACAGCTTTGACTGAACCTTGGCGATGATGCTGCAGAGCTGCGGTCCGTCCTGTGTGAGCGACAGCAGGTTGCTGATGGCGCTGCCGATCATGTGGACGTTGTCCGACGACTCGATCTGTTTGATGAGGACCTGCAAGAAATCTGTCCTTTACACTTTAACCCAAACTGTGTACGTTAAAGGTGCAGTGTGCACGATTTTGGTCATTTTGGTCACTTCTAAAAGTGTTACAAAATAATTACAGACTGACATTTTCATGCGTTTCTATTTTTTTTTTCCATTACGGGAATTACATTTCATATATGTCATATATTTCCTCTCTATGGGGGCCGCCATGTTTAGTCTACCATAGGTTCTCCTGCATGTTCAGGAGGGCGAGGGTGAGGTGATGGATACATCATGCAACTAGAGGTCACCAAATCGTACACACCGCACCTTTAAATGTATCGTTCATTCTACGTTAATGGACATGGGTCTGTAGGATGTAGACCTGTGGCCTGTGTCCATCAGACCCACATGTGACAGTGAGCGGTTACATACCCGGATCTCATTGGCCAGCGCCATGTCAATCATGTTGCTGAATGAGTCACTGACGTCGGTGAGGATCTCGTGGATCGCCTCTCTCATGGACTTCAGGAAGAACTCATCATCGGTGTGGAGGCATCTACGATGTGATATATGATGTGATGTGATAGGATGTGAGACAGGAAGTAAACAAGTAGAACAAAGACAGAGTGCGAGTCCGTGCTGATGATGGAGAGCGTTACCTCTCGGTGATGGTGGTCAGCTCCGTGCACTTCTCCAGGAGAGACGTCTCAAACTGCAGCAGAGCAAACATCAACAACATCAACACTTTTTTCCCCTCTCTTTTCATCCCCTTTAAAAGGGGCAGTGTGTAGAATTCAGAGACATATTATAACACAATGTTTAAAGGTGCAGAGTGTACGATTTTGGTCGCTTTTCTCACCTCTAAAGAATATTACAAAACAATTACATCCTGACATTTTCATGAATTTATAATCACCTAAATGTTTTATTTTTTCCCATTACCCTTAAATGAGCTCATTAATGTGTATTTACATGAGGAGCAGGTCCACTCTTCGGGGGCCACCATGTTTTCACAGTAGTAAAAGTGGACGTACTAAACATCTTTTGTGCTTTAATGACAACTGAAGTCGACCACAGGTTCTCCTGCGCGCTCTGAAGGGTGGGGTGGGGGGTGAGGGGTGAGGAGGTGGGGGGTGGGGTGATGGACACAACATGCAACTTCACCTCCAGATGTCACCGAATCTTACACACTGCACCTTCAACATAAAGCCAGAATGGAAGAACGATAATGAATCCCAACTTGAGTTCTCCTTCCATCTGGTGCAGGAAGGCTGAGGTGCAACACTCAACCCCCCCCCCCCCCCCCCCCCCCCCCCCCCCCCCCCCCCCCCCCCCCCCAACCACTCCAGTCACCAAATCGGATGCACTGCGCCTTTGAATCAGGTCTCGACCCTCGCCGTTACCTTCTGCATGTCGGGCGGCGTGCTGCGGGCGGCGCTGTACTCGTGCACCAGGGAGCGCACGTGGCAGTTGGCCCTCACGGCCGTGCTGTGGACCCTCTGCCAGCGGCCCTTCTCCAGCCGCTGGAACATCTTGCCCAGCTCCGTGCTGACCACCAGCGCCCGGCGGAGGAGGATCTGCAGGTTGTTCCGGGCCACGTGGTCGCCCGCCCCCACCCCCGAGGCCACGATCAGCTCGCCCTGCTGAGAGTCCTCCTCCACCCCGATGGGTTTGGCCTGGAGGACGCACATGCACTCCACCTCCGTCATGTGGCGCAGGTCCTCCATCCATCGCTGCACAGAGTCCACCTGCAGAGTTTGGATCCGGGTGCTGGTGGACAGAGATGTGATTGGTTACAGGTGTTTGTGTTTGTGTCTGTATGCAGGTGGACACACACACACACACACACACACGCGCGCACACACACACACACACGCAGATCCTGGTGGATGGGTCCACCTGCTCTGCGTCAACACACAGCTCAGAGTCTCCAGTGAAATATCACATTTCCGTTCTTCCTGTCTGGATCCTGTCGGGGCCACAGAGGCATTGATACTGAGCACTGGTTATTCTGCTCTTCGCGGTGTCATTGTGCCCGTGTGTACATGATAAACATCGGTTCTGTCATCGAGCAGCAAATGTCAACATCATTAACATGTGAGCATTCAGCTGAGACTTCGTTTAGACTCAGATATCAGAGCTCACAGAGGACGGAAGGAAATCTACCTCCTGTTTGACTGAGGACGGAGAGGTTCATTAAAACAAACAAAAAGGTTCGAGTAGAACCACATCTCCAATTCATGTTCCGGATTTATTATTTGCGGAACAGGATGGAGGCAGAGCGCCGAGCTTTATCAAAGGTATCAAAGGACACCTATGACTTCAATGTCCACTTTCAGTTGCATAACTGTATGAATGATAAAGAGGATGGGGGAGGAGGAGGAGGAGGAGAAGGAGGAGGAGGAGGAGGAGGAGGAGGACACCTGTGCACCGGTTCTCTGGGTCATGTGATGCAGAGGTACAACAGACAGACTGGACTCATGACATCACACGCTGAGTCAGTGGGACAAAGCCACATTCTTCCACTGCGGAGCACATACATGTGCACAGACAGTCCATGTGCTGACTCCAGGTGGTGAGGGTCAGTGACACAGGGGCAGAATCAGAGTCTGCAGGTTCCAGTGGAGAAGCTCTCGTGTGCAAACCTGCGGATCATAAATCAGAGGGAGGATCCCGGAGTAACGAGCCGTGGATGTGGAGCAGGATAAATAAGTGCAGGGGCCTCGGGGCCGTGGGCCCATCTTTAATGTGGAGCTTTTTTCTGCTAAGTGGACTCAATGGCTCTGTGGTGATCTTCTGGGAATGGATGAGAGAGGAGTTTTGGTTGAACTCTTAAGTGATTAAAGAAATGAATTTCCTCGAAATGTCTCCGGGAGATGAAATAGTCCTGGAGTCTTTGTCGAGCTCTTCAAACCACTCCGCTCCCGAAATACCTCCTGTCCAGTATTCACCACCCGAGTGGCTCTGAAGGAGCTCGATTGGTGGACAGGGGCTGAGCTGAAGAGCCCTCGGATCCTAAATGGCTTCATTTCAAACGGTGAACCTGTTCCACTCTGTTTCCCGTGTGTGACGACAGATCCGCGCCCTCCAAACACAAACCCGTCAACAAACAGCCCCATGGATTTGGGGGATAAAGAAAATGTCCGATCATTCTCCACGCATTCGTCCACGGAGGCAATTTCCAGCCATTTTGCATCATTACACGACGACATCACAGACGGATGAACTCCTCCCGCTTCTCAGAACACTCCCCTCGTCAATAATCATAATAATAGGTCTGTTTTCCAAAGGAGGGGAAGCGGCGCTCTTCAGCTCGCAGGGAATGACAAATATTTACATGTGGGGCCAGAGAGGGGTCAGACCACAGCGCCGCCATTATCCCTCCTCTGCTGGTCCAGAACCAACAACCACACGGAGACTGGAGGCGCTGGGTTTATTTCTAATGATGATGATGATAAAAAAAAAAAGATTTACCACCTTCTTTTTCTTTCTTTTTTTTTGCAACAAAGATCTCTGGTAATGATTTCTGTCCTTTTATTATGATTCAAATGAGGTGTAGTTCTTCGTAGCGCTCCGAGATGATGAGGTTCGACCACAACAACGCATGGAGCTGATGTCCAGCAGCGAGAGGACACATGTTCACAGCCCAGTTAGTCCAGAACCCTCATGTGTCCCACTGTTCCTTTCTCTCTGGCGCTGATGTGAAAGGGTCCACAATGTTCTCTCCACACTTCTCAGAGCTAAATAGCGAGAACGAGCCCGTCGGCGAGGTCCAGTATCTGCTCCACATGACTGAGGTCACGTATGGAGAAATGGAAACACGTCTGAGGCAGAACAACAGAACCACAGTCCAGGCAGCAGAGGGAATGGAAATGTGGGCAGAATGAGCCGTGCACTTTGAGGAGCAGATCATTGTGGCTTTGGCTTCGACAGCCCGAGGAAACAAAGACGCGGTTGTCCCAAACAGAATTGAATATGTGAGCAGACACACAAAAGGACAAAAGTGCCATGGTGATGGGTTCTAAACCCGGTTATTTCTGAACACCGCTCAAACACGTGCTGTCAGGAGAGGAGCTCGTGTCGGCTCAAAGAAAAGTGTTCATGCAACTTTTAAACATGCAGGATTGTGGGGCTCTGGGAACCTTCTGGATTGTGTGGGTGGGGGGCGGAGCCTGTGCTCCTCCTGCAGCAGCGCGGGGTAAGAGGTTGAACCCTGGCGGCAGCCGCCGCGGTGAGCATCTGATTTCCAGATGTTGTCTTTTAACGCACCGCCAAGTTGACTTCTGTCTCTCTGACTCATCACACTTCTGATTCACCTTCCTGCCCTTGAGCACACGCCCCTCTGCATGCACGGCAGGTCTGAGTACAGACATCACAGACATCACTGACATCACAGGCATCGCAGGCGCGTGTGCCACGATGGTATGGATTCGCTCAGTCTCTTTCAAACCACCTCCAGCTGACTCCTCCGCTCTGCTCCCTCTGTCTTTTCCTCACATCAGCAAATCTCCAACTTTTCCAAAAGTTCCTCTCCGTGAGTTCGCAAACCAATCACTGCGACATATAAAAAGTCAGACACGGAACGAATGACGCCACAGAGACGGAATCAAACCACCGTGGTTCTGTCGGGGAGACGGGCTGATCTGGTCTGATCCGGTCCGACTTCACCCTCTGATTGTTGGGAACGTGTTGTCTTCTGTTCCTCTGTATCTGACCACATGTGTCCAACACATTCCTCCCAACCTCAGACGTGGAATAGGCCTGTGACACGTGTGTGTGTGTGTGTGTGTGTGTGTGTGTGTGTGTTTGCATTAACGCAAAGGTTTTGACCTTTGCACCTCTTGCCATTGACCACCTCTAACTTGTTGACCCATAGATGGAGGCAAAGACCAATATATTGATGAGAGGCGTTGAACCAACAACCCTAATGACACATTAGATGGTGAATATTTCCCTGAGTTCATGTGGAGGAGGAGAGGCGGGGGTTTGTCTCTGCAGCTTCTAGAGCTGCGGAGGATGAGAGCAAACAGCTGGTAATATTAAAGGTCAAGCTAAAGACCCAGGTATTACCCGTTAAAGGTCAGATTTATATCTGCAGCCTCACAGAGACGTGAGGAGTGTTCCTGTTGGCTGAGGGATGAATGAAGCTTTAAGAGTCCAGGTGTGAGTTCAGGTCTGAGGCCAGGTCTGAGTCCAGGTCTGAGTCCAGGTCTGAGTCCAGGTCTGAGTCCTGGTCTGAGTCCAGGTCTGAGGGCAGGTCTGAGTCCAGGTCTGAGGGCAGGTCTGAGGGCAGGTCTGAGTCCAGGTCTGAGTCCAGGTCTGAGGGCAGGTCTGAGGGCAGGTCTGAGTCCAGGTCTGAGTCCAGGTCTGAGTCCAGGTCTGAGTCCAGGTCTGAGGGCAGGTCTGAGGGCAGGTCTGAGTCCAGGTCTGAGTCCTGGTCTGAGTCCAGGTCTGAGGGCAGGTCTGAGTCCAGGTCTGAGTCCAGGTCTGAGTCCAGGTCTGAGTCCAGGTTTGAGTCCAGGTCTGAGTCCCGGTCTGAGTCCAAGTCTGAGTCCAGGTCTGAGGGAAGCTCAGGAATGTTGTTGCATTCTTTGTGGAATTCTCTGATTGCAGGTCATTGCTGCACTTCCCTTATAAGTGTGTGTGCGTGTGTGAGTGTGTGTGTGTGTGTGTGTGTGGAGGTGTGTGTGTGTGTGTGTGTGTGTGTGTGTGTGTGTGCGTGTGTGTGCGTGTGTGTGTGTGTGTCTTGCCTCATGGGAGATGAGCAGAGCGAGCTGCTCTGAGGACTGGTCATTGTGTCTGTCTCACTTCAGCTCAGCACCTGAAACACAAACACATCAACATGAGACAGAGACAGAGGACGTTTGTCACTTTACTGTCCTGTAGAGTGAGAGGACACACACACACACACACACACACACACACACACACACACACACACACAGTGAGTTGTTTACCTCTGCAGCTTTTTATCCACTACAATATCTTCGTATTGATCCGCCTCCACTCGTTCTATTCTTGTCTGTAAGTAATTCAATTATAAATAAACCCCCTGTTTTAAATAGCTGAAAGCTGCTGGTGTGCCAGTGGAATAATATTTCTTATCTTCTAATTTATTGGCTGGCTGCCAGCCAGTGAACCCCCACCCCCCCACCCCCCTCCTCTGAGCCTGAGAAAAAGAGGCTGACGCTCTTAAGTGCCCACAACTTTATTCCTGGGTTTTATTGATGTATCCCATTTAGATTAGTCTGTTTTCAGAGCGAGAGGCCGCGCTGCCTCCTGCCTGAGCTCCGCTCTAATCCTTTTAGTTAATCACATCCTGCACTGCTGTGGTTACACTTTTCATCTTTACTGGGGACGTATAATTAGCAGGTAGTTTCACAGTGAGAGCATCTCTCATGATCACACACACACACACACACACACACACACGCACGCACGCACTGTGAGTGTCGTGGAGCAGGTCTCTGCGTCTTACTAAATGCCTCTACGGTGTTATGGGATCGATACCCATGAATAGGGGAACGCACACTAAAGCCACAGCAGAGGGATGAGCGCCGCGCGCCGGACGTCACCGGCCTCATCCCACGTCAGCCCGCCTCCTCCAGCACCGCGGCAGAGGAGCCGTCACACAACCACGACACCACCGCTCATCCGTTTTGTGGAGTTTGGCGAAGGAGAGGATCAGGCAAAGAGGGATCAGCAGTTTGCTTTTATTGTTGCTGCAGACGCTCCCAAACTCCCCGTGTTACGTGATGACGGGCACCAGGGGAACCATCTGATGATGGATGAAGAAAGAGTATGTTGTTAGAGGAGGGGAGGGGGGGGGGGGGGGGGGGGGGGGGGGGGGGGGGGGGGGGGGGGGGGGGGGGGGGGGGGGGGGGGGGGGGGGGGAGCTGAGTCACTGACTTTAATACACAGAAACACAGATGGATGAATAAGTGAAGAAATAGGGGGAATGCCGTCAGAAAGAGAAGAGGAGGAGGGGTGAGATGCAGAGAGGGTGGGAGAAGGTGGGGGGGTGCGGGGTGCGGAGGGTGGGGGGTGGGGGGCAGCGTCTGTAACTGCAGTCTTGGCATGGCTCCTCAGGGGCCATTTTCAGAGTGAGCATCACCACGGATCAGAAATGATATCGGTGCTGTGCCAGGACAATGGACGTAAAGAAGACTGACAGTAATAACCTTATGTTTATGTAAAAGCCACATCCATCCCATAATAGCGCAACCCTTCCTCGCACACCGCAGAGCGGCACCACCGGACTCTCGCGCGCTGGAGGTGGAGATAAATGACACTTTGTCATAATTGGACAGAGACACTGTTAGTGCTCCTCTGTGGATCGTCAGACTAATGGAGATGAGTCGTCCAATCAAGTCATTGAGTCCTGGACACTAATGTGTCACTAAGTGCCACTCAGGACCGCTCCACTGAGAGGGATCTGAGGGTCTGTCCCGAGTGGACTCCAGCTGGGGGGGGGCCGAGAGGGTCTTCCCCATGGGGGATGGTTGATGTGACGCGGCGACACGGAGCTGTGACCTTCAGGTTGTCACGGATCAAACGTCTCTGCAGCGCGTCGGCTCTGGTGGAGCTTCAGAAACACGAGGTTCCTCAGCAGATGTTCACCTTCCACGAGACTGGGGCTAATTTTCTTGCTGTGCTCGACATTTCTTTTCATGTCTGGGCTGAAACCCGAGCGGCCCTCCAAGGGTTCCCCCTCCGTGTAGAGCCAGAGCTGTAGGTCGAACAGCACAAAGGACACGTCTGTCTGGACCTGGTGTCACATGCGGGCTACAATAACAAGCACTCAGGAACCGAAGGAGCGCAGAGGGGAAATGACTGCGTTCCACATTTACTGCTGCTGCTATTTATTTCTTACATGTGTGCGGAGGCAGGTTTAAATGTCCATGTGGCTCCGACAACTTGTTTCTGTCACTTACGGTTTGATTCTGGGATGTTTGGGGGAAGTCTGGAGATAGTTAGTGTCATGGCAACTTTACATTTGACAAAAAGATTGATCTGGAGTCTTCTGTGAGCCCAGAACCTTTCGCTTCACTCATTCGCTTTGGAGCTCAAGAGACTGACTGAACTCAATAAGCACGATAAGACAATGGAACGGCTCATCACAAAAAAACGACACAGCATCCAGAACTATAATAACGCATACACACTCTGTGCTGTAGATGAGGTGACAAACGGATGCATGAGAAGCTCTGAAGTTGGGTTGCGCGCTGACGTCAGCGTGTGTCCACTCGCTCCACAATCAGAGGTTCACACTGAACTTCCAGTGTTTCATAACGTCCGGCGGGGAAGCACAATGCCTCACACACAATCTGAGCGAAACCACCGACTGAATACAAAAATACCCTGGTGTTCCGCCAAACGCAACCAACTTCTGTTGAACTGAGACTGAGCAGGAATAAGCGACGCCACTCACCATTTCCAGGCTCAACCCGGGAAGCAGCCGAGGCAGCAGCTACGTGGTGGAGAGAGTTTTAAAGTCCCCGTTTTGTTCTGTTCCGTTCGGTCCGTCTGGATTTGAAAAGCGCAGCCGGAGCACGGTGCGATTCTGCGGCCGCTTCTGGTCCCCGAACCTCCTCAGACTCCACAGAGCGTCTGCTGAAGGACTCGTTTCCGGCCTTTGGCCTTTAAATACAGGCTCCACGCCGTGGGTCTCCGACTGGCTGGTGTCACGGTCTGGGTTCACAGGAGGAGACGAGTCTGACCGCAGAAGCGCAGAGGCAGGGAGGGACGGATGGGCACGGAATGGGTGGCTGGGGTGGGAACGAGCTGGAAGAAAGAGAGCTGCTGAGCCGTGGACCCGACATTCCCATCCCACACACAGCTGGTGGCTCCAAGTGTCAGAGTGGCTCCTTGTGCTGGGACAGAGGCCCTCACAGGCCTGGAGATAAGGACTGATGTCAACCGATACCTTTCCTTTGGCATCTTCAAACACTCATGTCTCTACGTATATCTGGAAGAAAGAGAGCTGCTGAGCCGTGGACCCGACATTCCCATCCCACACACAGCTGGTGGCTCCAAGTGTCAGAGTGGCTCCTTGTGCTGGGACAGAGGCCCTCATAGGCCTGGAGATAAGGACTGATGTCAACCGATACCTTTCCTTTGGCATCTTCAAACACTCATGTCTCTACGTATATATGTGTATATATATATATATATATATATATATATATATATATATACTATATGTATATATATGTGTACATATTTATGTAGTTGAATCATGCATCCGTGTGTTTCCTCGACACGGGCTCAGACTCCAGACACAACAGCCGTCTCACAGATGAAGTCAGTGCGTCTAAATGCAGAACATTCCACAGATAACACCGGCGTGAATGATTTATTTTAAGGTTGCTTTTGTTTTTGCCGAGGTGACTCGACGGCAAACGATATCGTGGGTGAAGGAGGTAAAAAAATATGGAGGCGCTGCAAAAGCACGTCTTCGTGGCGCGTCTTTGCTCAGGAGCCGTCTCACTCTCCTCGGTCGACACAACAACGCCAAGCGTGGTCCTCGTGTTCTGAGATTCTAAGATCGGGCCACGTCCCCGACCCTGACCAGCTCTGCTGTCGGAGGCACTGACCATCTTCAAAGCCTCAGCTCCTGAATCAAAGGCGAAATCAGACAGATCTTTTCTGTCCTGGAGAGAAACAGTCAAACACACGGATCCTTTAATCTGATTTACAGCAGCAGGTCAGTGAGCACTTCATGCCCACATACCAGGAAAGACACTGACCATGGGACTGGTTACTTTACAGTCACACTGTTCGTGACAAGGATCGACTGATGATGTCAGCGGCACTTCAACAACTGTGTTTTATCTATGTGAACATCGGAGGTTGTTCTCGGCCGTGAAGTGGAAATGTTGGTTCTGATCGACCCTTTTTTGATCCAGGTTTAAAAAAATAAAAACCTGAGGTTCTTCCTGACTCTCTCTCTCACGCTGACGGGACGAAACAGGACGTTTCCTTGTAAGGTTAGAAACTCCTCGATCTATTCAGAGTCTGAGGCTCATTCTTTCCTTTGGTATAGAAATATGGAAGAAGAAGAATGTTCCGCCCTTCTGGGGTTACTAGGCAACCAGCTTAGCATATGGAGACCAGATCAGATGGAGTCAAGTTGCTCACACACACACACACACACACACACACACACACACACACACACAGACAGTAACCAGGTCTAAGATCCCCCGTCCTGTTCACTGTGGCACTAACATAAGTGGACACATGTCTCCCGTCCTGACCTGTAACAGTTGATCAGTCGCTCGCACTGACTCCTGTTAAATCTTCATTGCACCGAAATAAGCCGTGACACATTTGAAATGTAGCTGCATGAACGACCACAATGCTCCTGCACACGCCTGCTGCACAGACTGCCGTCATGGAGTCTATAAAAGTTCATGTCCGTCTGTTTTTAAAGGAGAATTAAAGAGGCAGCGGCACCGTACCTCCTCAGAGCTCACACAGCTCCAGCATCGGGCCAAGAGAAATATCCAAGTGCATGTTCAGCCTCCAGGACACGACACTTCACCGCATGAAGAGCCAGAGAGAGAGAGAGAGAGATAGAGAGAGAGAGAGAGAGAGAGAGAGAGCTAGAGAGAGAGAGAGGGAGAGAGTCCACATCCAGAGCTCACAAAGGTTGGAGTGGAGCACCGTGGCTTCAGGAGCAGGTCACACACGCTGGAACTGGATCCTTGCTCAGTGTGGTTGAGTGGAGGCGACCGTGTGGGGACCTGACACCGGAGCAGAGCCGGCCAGCAACAACATCAGGAGCTGCTTAATAATGAAGGAGTGAATTTTGCAGAGGCACAGACGCACAGCACAGGGCTGTGGGGGGGGTGGGGGTGGGGGGGTGGGGGGTCAGACAGGCTCACACCGCGGTCAGGTAAGAGCAGGGTGCATGACTATAATCATTGGGAGCAACTTGACACATGTTGGTCACAAAGCGCTCCGTCACCCCCCCCCCCCCGCCCCCCCCCCCCCCCCCCCGTAAAACACAACGTGTACCACACAGTGTGTGAAACACAGCGTGGGCCACTTTACGCGGGTCCTATAAAAAGCTCATTTCGCCCGGTGCCATCCAGAGCTTCCTCATAAACACAGACGTGATGTCAGTCGGTTCAAAGCTGCTGTGGTGCGGAAAATAAAAGATAGAAAATAACATGATTGATGGGTGTTGTCAC
This sequence comes from Chascanopsetta lugubris, assembly GCA_016785325.1. Classification (NCBI taxonomy): domain Eukaryota; kingdom Metazoa; phylum Chordata; class Actinopteri; order Pleuronectiformes; family Bothidae; genus Chascanopsetta; species Chascanopsetta lugubris. The sequence goes on along the minus strand of JAFBJT010111403.1, from coordinate 45,044 downwards.
GTACCACCGCGCTCCGACCACACCCACCTCAGGGAGGGAACACGGGTATTATTGAGGCTTTCTGTCCCAGTGACTTCAGAGGAGCTTTCCCCCGCTCAGCGGGACTCCTCCATAAAACAGCCTGGCCTCGTCTCACCTGAGTGGAAACGCTCCATAAACACATCCACCACGGGACTTTTCGTGTCGTTAACCGACACCTGAGGATGGAGCTGCAGTTTGTGACGTTACAGCGCAAAGTCAACCCGTGGTCCAAACGCAGCCATGTGGACATGAGGGCTTTGTCCTCGGTGTTTGGAAACCTGCGGGCGTGGTCAATGTTGTCTCTTTCAAATCATCTAAAATGAAAACATACATCCGTGTTGTTCATCATTGTCTTGGACGCAGCTTCCGGACTTTTCAGAGTTAGACGGACATTCAGCCTCCAGGTTGGACCCGAAACGTGAAAGTCCTTCGGCGGCAGGACGTCTCCACCCCTCAGCCTCGTCACCCGATCCTCTCCCGTCAATCAGCTGCGGGATGACCTCACCGGTATTTATGTCACGCTACTCCCGCAGATAGATGAAGTGCCTCTGCGAGGGCATTTGACCAGCTACACTGAAGCTGAGCATGTCAGAGGGAGCAGGCAACGAGCAGTCGAACACAATCCATACCCACTATTTACAACCCGGCCGTCTCTGGATCCATCTCCACCCACGCAGGCACCTACACTGTAAATTCATGACCTCAGATCCAGGACCGTAAATCCCCCTGTGGATGGAGACTCGGGGTAGACGCCACAGTCAGGCCCAGGAGTGACCTGATATTCGGGGCCACACACAAAATGGTTGGGTAACAGTGCAGAGAGGGAAGGGAGGAGGACGTGGGCTCTCCAGCTGTTTGACATTAGGAGGCGGAGTCAACGAGGTGGGCTGCTGTGTGCGTGTGTGTGGGTTTGGGTTTGGGTTTGGGGGGGGGGGTGGAGGAGTGAGACTCAGGGGTGGAGGACGGACCCAGATCTGAGCTGAAGAACAGAGGCTGCACTTCAGGCTGAACCTTCTCAAGGCGTCGTCCTCCGCCTGTTATTCCAGCGCCGCACTGAAGCTCAGTAAGATGAGACGCACATGGGGCCAATGAGATAAGTAAATAGTGACTTCAGGAGCCGTCAGACTGCAGCTCTTCAACTCTGAGACCAAAGGAAACGGTTTCCATGAAACTTGGTCTAAAAACCCAAAGACTGTATGAGATGGTTTCAAAGGTAAAATCACTAAGTCAGGGTTTGAGTTTAACTGAGGTAAAAAATGGGAAATCAAAGACATTGACGGTGAAAGCAGAAACCATCAAATGTGCAAAAGATATTTAAAAAAAAGAGCTGAGCCAAGAAGAATCATTTGTTCAACACAAGATATTGCTTATCTCATATTTCATGCAGAGGTCTCCTCCTCGACATTTGACTCCTCTGGATATTTTGGGACATTTCCTGAACGACAAACAAACAAAAAGACATTCCGCGAGTATCAGTAACAAAAAGACTGTTATGATAAACTGGACGACAGTGGGAGAGAACCTTTCAGAGTCAAAGAGATGAAGTTTACTGTGAAACAAACCGAGTGAGTTCACTTCCTGTGATGTTTGCGCGGACGTGTTGTAACTCCGCCGCTGAGTCACTCTTCCTGCGGTTCGAGGGAAGCCGGGCCGCTCAGAGACAGTAGTGATGGTGAGGGGGATGTGAAGTCATGACTCCCCACCACTCCCTGATGTGCCCTGAACAACACTCGGACGCCAGGCGGAGGTGACCTCTCTATCCACCGAGGAGCTTCCAGCAAACACACGTTCAGACTCCGTCTCCTCTCGTCATCTCTCACACGAACCGTAACGAGGACCGCGAGCGGACGAGCTAGATGACAATCACACAGACGCCAGATAAAGAGCCCGAAGCCTTGACCTCCGTCCAATTAGCAGATAAGAAGGGAGAGGAGCGGAGAAACCGGGCAGAGTGAGTGTGATATTGATTTATCCCTGGGCCTCGGGCCCCTCAGTGGCTGCCATATTGGGCCCACCTACGCAAAAATTTATACCTGCACTCTCCTAATTGAGTCCCCACTCCAAAGAGAAGCTCCAGTGAGTCAGGACGCAGAACGGAGACGTGTCAACACGTCCCATTATCCACCGTGGAGCGGCGGCGAAGACGTGCGCATGGCGCACGTGACGCACGAGCAGCGTCCGTGTCTTGTGACGTAAAGAGGATTCAAGTGGAGCGTTCTCCTGAGATTCATGGACGCCGCCCCGCATCGCGCTCCGCCGTCGTTCTAATGCTACGTCAGCATTTTTAACGCGCTCATCAGAAGTGTCCGTCGGTGACTAAAATCCAATACTCCCTGGATGAGTTGTGGATGAGTTGTGGATGAGTGAGGCTCCAGCTGACCTCTGACTCCTACTGACAATTCGTACAACTTCCTTTGATCACACTTCACAAACGTGGCCCCTGTGATTCATACAGGAAACACTGGGCCAGCCCCATGTGGAGGAAGATGTTGTTCTGCTCTCCACCAGGGTCAAAGGTCAGAAGCTCAAAGGTCACAGCCACTGATCCTCATGGAGCCATGCAAATGTAGTGGCATCAGTGTTCAGAGAGTCCGTCTCGTGCTGTCACGCAAACGCGTGATGTCTAACAACTTCATTTCAAAGACTGTCTTACATCTGCCGTACACTGTAACACATGCAACACAACAAACCCACTCAGACTCTGTGGACATGGATCACACTACAAACTCCACTATTTCAGATGGAGTGAAACTCCCTTTGAAAATCCACTGTGGGTTTCCGTTTACTGGTGAATACTGAAGAGGGTTCTATGGTTCCAGCGACATCATCAAAACGCTCATCATGGACACACATGGAGGAATAGAAAGAAAGAAAGAAAGAAAGAAAGAGAGAAAGAGTGGATGAGAGAGAGAGATGTAGGAAAGAAGACAGAGTAAATGACCAAACAGTGATTGTGTTTACGGCACATCGACACCAACTGCAGCTCTGATCACCAAGAACTCTCTGATCATCTGACTCCATCGAGGCTGCGTTCTTTTGATTTCTTTGAGTTCAGCATGTGTCATGTGTTCACATACTCATGTTGAATCTCTGAGGTTTTAGTTCATGTGTGGACCAGAGTCCCCCTGGAGTGACTCCAGTCCTCATGTAAACACTGTGCATACGAGTGTATGACTCTTCAAACCTTGTTATTGAGCTGCTCATCATCTCATCATGTCTCCTCACCAGCAGCTGAGCTCAACCAGGAGACATGTTCCGACCAGGAAGACAAACACACGTGACCTCCCTCACTCTGCCTCTGATTGGCCGACTCAAATGTTCTTACTACAATGAGCCAATCAGAGTCAGGGTGAGGCAGGTGATGCGTTCGGTGTCCCGAGGAAAAAGTTGGAGTTGGAGCTTCTGACGCCACACAGACACAAGATGAGGCAGTTGACGTGTGGACACGAGCAAACGGAGAAACTCCAGAGTGAGGCGGAGACACTCTTCAGGGAGGTAAAGATGTGAACTCTAACGCCTTTGAGAATACAGTTACTTTCTATTCAACAGGGCGCATGAAGGTTAGAGACCAGGATACTTTGAAAACTCCTGTGTTCCTTCACCTCTCCCAAAGTCCAGACTGGAACCAAGTCAGGCATTCATGTTTACACTCTTGTAAAGTTGGGTTAGGTTAGGTTGAGTGAGTGGGTGAGTCTTGGCCCGTCTCTCTCTCTCTCTCTCTCTCTCTCTCTCTCTCTCTCTCTCTCTCTGCCCTCGTGGCCACAGACAGTCAGGGTTGAGGCCGAGGAGAGGAAACTCTGATTCCATGCCCGCGCCGTGAAAACCTAATTAAACTGTGTAACGGCACTGCCAGGGCCACACCTGCGTGTGCGGTTCCTTTTTTAACCGGGCCACGCCCTCCTCAGCTGGTCGCCAGGCGACAGCAGAACTGCGCGTACAACACTCATCCTCAGCCGGTCACGTACCATCAGACAGGAAGTCTAAAGCAAGTCAGTCGCCAATGCTAACGCTAACCGTAGCGTTTGTTCTTTGTTATGATCATGTCTATACGTTCATGCTATGTTTACACTAAGGCTCTGTAGCGTGTGGAGTCATCCATCCGTCACCGAGTTAGAGTGTCAACACAGCAAAACAAAGAGGATCAACACACAGCTGATGGTTCAACTTCTTCATTCATTCATTCATTCATTCATAGATTTCCTGTCAGTGCGTTTGCTCAGAGCTCAGATCTGTTTGACTTGTTTATTTTTCTGGATTCACGCTTTTATGTTTACACTTGACTTTATTGTCGTATATTATTATAAACGAAAAGACGCAAGTGAGGAGGAGCCCCGAGTGTCTCTGCACATTTAAATCTCAAGCTTTCACGACATCTTTAGAAGGGTTAGGGTTGATGTGGTGAAAGGATGAGGAACACCTCCGGTGTGAACGTGTGAAATCCATGTCAACAGTAACGCCTCTCAGCCTCAGGACCAATGAACAGCTGGGCTGAAGATGGATAGGACAACTCGCGAAGCATCCCGAGGTATTACAGCGCGCAGCATCTCATTTAGATTTTTCAATGGCAACACAGAGGAACCCGATCAGAGACGTCCAACCCTCATCCTCACCCTCACCCTCACCCTCACCCTCACCCTCACTCTCACCCAGCCTCACCCCCAGCCCCATTCCCCTTCCCCACAGACGTCGAGATAAAGGTGAACTTACCCGTTCTCTCGGCCGTGTTCCCAGGAGGGTTCATATCTTCAGCTGGACCTTCTTGTCTTCTGTCTCTGTCCTCTCCTCCTCTCACTCTGACTGTGTCTCTGACTTGCTCTGTAGTTTCCCTGCTCTGAGCCCAGCTGGGGCCAACCACCACCGCCGGAGCCTGCCGGAGCCAAACTGCTCCGAACGTCAGAACGTCAGCGGCCTTAAACCTTCTGGGTTTTTTTTTCTTGAGGAGAAAAAAGTTCACATCTCGCTGTCAGTCAAGCGGCGGAGCATAGTTTGAGCTGGGCCGCCATCCAAACAGACATGAAACTATTCTATTTCGGTCTGCCATATGAGCGGTTGTGGGGGGGGGGGGGTGTTGTTGGTGGGTTTGTGTGGTGGGGGGGGGGGGGGGGGGGGGGGGGGGGGGGGGGGGGGGGGGGGGTTCTGTGGTGGAGTATATAATTGCAGAGTGACCAGTTATGGTGAGATGTAATTGCAGACCTCATCGGTTGGAGAGAAACTGCCAGTAAGACAAGGTATGGACTTTGAAATGGGGTTTTAGAAAAAGAAAGAAACACAGAGCACATAAATAAATGGAGGCTGGGCTCCAGATGTGAAGAGCAGGAGGGAGGGAGGGAGGGAGGGGAGGAGAAGAAAGAGAGAGAGAGAGAGAGAGAGAGAGAGAGAGAGAGAGAGAGGGAGGGAGGGAGGGACACAGACGCAGGCCAGAGGAAGGAAGAGAGAGAGAGAGAGAGGGAGGGAAGGAGGGACACAGACGCAGGCCAGATGAAGGAAGTGCCGCGGCAGCAGAACCAGGTCTCGTCCCTGACACGGCACAGGACGTGTTTACCTTCCCGGGAGCAGTGGCACGGGATGGGATGGGGGGGGGGCGGGGGGGAGCGTGGGGAAGGTGAGAGGATGTGGAGCCGGGCCCCGTGTTGTTTCTGGCCTTTCAGACAGACTCCGTGCTCCTGGTGTCTGGTTTCACCTCAGCCTTGGAGCCATCAACCTCATGGAAAGAGTGGAGGCTTTAAAAATGGGGAAGGGAAAATGAAAACATGGACTGAGCTCGGCTGTTTCCCATTAAGAGCCGGACTCGGACTCAGCTGCTGCGAGCGAGTGAATATGTGTGTGTGTGTGTGTGTGTGTGTGTGTGTGTGTGTGTGTGTGTGTGAATAATTACCGCATGATTATGTGAAGGAGGCGGATCCACACACTTTCTCCCATGTGCCGACACGAGGTCGTTCAACTCCACAGAGTCAGTCAATATTCACTTTCCTTTCTCGATCAAAACAACTCGTGACTAAAGCATCATGGGAGTGGTCATCAACTCTCTACTCTCAGATTATTATTTCAATTCAAAAATGATCATGACATTGTTTGTATTATTTTCGGTTGGATTCATTATTACATGGTCTGAGTTGCTGTCAACGTGGATGTATTTCCATGTTAAATGCTGAAAGTTAAATGCAGTCGAGTCCAGTTGGGGCTGTGGAGAGGAGGGATGGTGTGATCAGGGACCGGCCTGTCGACGACGTCATGACTTTTGACTCGCTCTGAATTTTCCCTAAAATGCTCAATCACAAGAAAACAACATGTTCCAAAGCCCCGGGTCTTTAAAGGCATTAGTGGTGAACATTTCTGGGAAGAGGAGCAGCGGCACATCTCGTCTCTGGAGACGGGGGCCTGCTCCTTGGTCGTCCCTCATACCAACCATCTCATTTCCAACTTGAAAACAGCTGTGTGCCATTAAAGTGGCTCCTCTCATTGGCATGGTGGGATTGTTAGAGCGCTGCGGAGAAAGGAGCTGAAAACCAAAAGCCACCAACGATTGCGCCGGAGAACTCCCTCACCCCTTCATTACCAGAGTAAAGAGTGCTGTGGAACCAGGCGGGAGAGGTTTCATGTGGACACCAACACAGGCAGGAGATGAAAGCCAATTCCAGAAGTCAGTGTTTGTCATCCCACCAACCTGCCTCCGTGCTTTGTCCGGAGATATCGATTGATTTCATGTCTTTGTACATCGTCACTTCACCCTGACTTCAACCCTAACCCTGACCCAGGCCTCGCTCCCAGACTGTGAACCCAAGTGACAGATGAGGATGAAGGTTAATGGAGCACAAAGAATCATCTCGGCTGTTTATAGTCTCAGAGCATAAGTTCACACATTAGTCACAAACATCCTCTGATAATTAACACATTCATTTCATAACATTTCATGCAGACTCGCTCGTCACTGAGATGAGAGGAGATCAACTTTATTCGTCCCTGAGGAAATTGTTTTAAAGACTGTCACTATTCATTTCCGTACTAATCTGAATATCATGAGAAGAAATACATGTATACTTCCTCTCAGTACTCTTGAGTTCCCGTGTGGTTGGCTGCGATGCACTCGGTGACAAATCTCTGCGTTTGCTCCGGTGAACACTCTGTTTCATTCGTGCAAAGCAAATAGGATCAAGTGTATCCTGTTTGTCACTTTCACCCTTTTTCACCGGGCTCATTATCTCCTCCATTTTACAAACACACTCCTTTATTTTGTCATCCAGAACTCAAGCACTTTATCCAGCCTGCCGTAAAGTGTTTGTGTGTGTGTGTGTGTGTGTGTGTGTGTGTGTGTGTGTGTGTGTGTGTGTGTGTGTGTGTGTGTGCATGTTTACGCGCGTGTGTGCGTGGGTACGTGCGTGCCTGTGTGTGGCTCTTCTTCCGGAAAAACAATGAGCCTCCGATGGGCTGAGAGCATTGGCCGTGTGCGCTTGGTGTGTTATCGTCAAATACGTTTGTGTATTTGTACAAACAATATCTGTATATCTGTAATATTTGTTGTGAAGCACTGACCGTCGTCTCCTCACATTCAACAAGTTGTACGTTTCATCTGTCCTCGAGTCAACATGAAACACGTATGAAACACGTATGAAACATGTATGAAACATGTATGAAACATGTATGAAACATGTATGAAACATGTAGGATTCGTACACATCCTCACTCTGAGTTTGGGAGCTGAAGCAGATGTGATGGAACCATGATAAACCCTTCAGTTTATCGCAGGCACAGATGTTGTTGTGATTGCCAGTAAGTCTTCGTGCGGCCAGTTAGAAACAGAAGACTGTGCAGAGCTCCTCTGAAACTTCCCTCAGGATAATTGTGTCGCCCCCTGTTGGAGGACTGCGGTACACAGACCAGGGCAGCCCCAAACTGTTCTGTTTGACTGGAGCTGGGGTATATGCAGTATGTGTATGTGTGCGCGCAGGGCAGTGTGGTGATGGAAGCCGAGCCTTGTGATTCCTCTGCGGGACAGAGGCTCATTCTCAGATCATTGTTGATGTCGATGGCAAAAAGATAACGTGTCACGTTCACTCTCGTGTGTTGAAAATAGAGGAATCAGTCAGATCTGGCTACTTATTTGTATGCTAATTCACCTCTAAAGCGGTTTATTTGATCTTATTGTCCTGTATTTAACCCTCTGTCATTTATAGACCACCTTTTATTCATCTTCCAACATTGAATGTACAAATAGTATTGTCCTGTCACATTCTACACGTCGATGCTGAAAAACCTTTGAAGAACAACACAAGTACCCCAAACCCGAGTGTATCTAAAATACATTTTAATCTTGCTGAAATTTGTTTTCACAATATTGTTTACAATATTAATCTGTCGTCATTCTCTCCATCCTCGCTCGGTTTCCTTTAGCGTCTCCAAACACAACTGTACAATCATGTTAATGTAAATTGTTCTACATCAAGGCACAAGACAACAGCCGTTGTAGGGGGGCCTTGGGTAGGCTGATCTTTAATGGCGTCCCTCTGGCACACAGAAAACAAGGGGGGGGGGGGGGGGAGGGGGGGGGGGTAGTTAGGATTAGGGTTAGGAAGAAATGTGCTGGAAGGAGGAGAGGGAGGAAAGCAGGTGATAAGCACAGCTGCTCTCATGAGACACTGGATGACGTCATGTATAAAAAAAGAGGATGAGTTTGTCGACAGTTCATTTGTTCATGTGCACAAACTAAAGTGCTGTTTTCTCTTTTTTTCAAAAGCCAAAGATTCACTAAGAGGATGAAATGGGACGAGAGGTCCTGTGGTGTCTTTGCTCCATAACGAGGTGAGAGTGGGTAAAGGGCCAGTTCGCTGTTTATTTTCTGCTCCGTTTTTGTTTTTGTTGGTTTCTGTTCTCTGGTTGGGTTTTTTTTCAGATGTTTTCTCTTTTTTTAACTTCTGAAAGATAAAAAACAAAAAGACAAAAAGACAAAACAATGAATGTAAACAATGAACGTGTTCATATAGAGAAATCATGATGACATTAGAGATAGGGTCGAGAAATTGGATATGAGACAACTCTCTATTGAGACACACTTTCATTCCATGATGTCAACATGTCTTTATTTACCATTTCCAGGAGGGGGCGGGGCTGCTTACATCTGGCTGCTTCTCCTCCGCCTGCCGAAGGCCTTGGCGCCGACGTTGGTGGGGACGAAGTTGCTGTTTCCCATTCCACCCGACCGGCTGAGGAAGTCGGCGAGGCGGTGAGTCACACAGGTGGCTGTGTTACAGGCGCGCTTCTGTGCTGTAACGCTGCTTCAAGAGAGCAAGCTACAGGTCAGTGCCAAGGTCTCACACACACACACACACACACACACACACACACACACGTTATCCTCTTGATGTTTTCTATATATTTTCTTACCTCTGCGTTTGAGGAGGAGCTCAGAGATAAAGTCATGGACCCTAACATCTATTTCTGACTAAGAATGAAAAAAAAAAATGAACTAAGACTTCCTGGTAGAAAAATACGTTTATTGAACAACAAACATGGTGTGACATGAGTGGGTGGTTTATTGATGCTTGTAATTGGGCGAACTCTTTCAGCTCTTAGATTTCAGGGGCTTTGTCATTTGAATGACACGTGTACTGAGCGTGTGAAAGTCTGGACCGGCTCCTCGATCAACATGGATGCAAACTAACTCTGACTGACTGTCGTATGTGATGTGACTAATCCGTCTCTGCCAACGCAAAGGAGAGAGAGAGAGAGAGAGGGGAGGGGACAGTTTCATCTCACGTCAGTCAAGCAGGTCCAATCCACATGCACTGACCAGTCCGACACCGATCAGGAGAGAGAGGAGAGCGGGAGAGGGGATGAAGGGGGCAAAAGAAAGGTGGAGGGGGGGAGGAGGAGGAGGAGATGCAGTCAGGGTAAAAGGATAAGGGTGGGGATTTTGGGGTTTGGGTGGGGTGGTTGGGGTGGGGTGTGGGTGGTGGGGGGGGGGGGGGGGGGGGGGGGGGGGGGGTGTTGTTAGATGGTGTCAAACGTCTCGCTGTAGCTTGCATAGCTGTCCCTCTCCGGCGCACTGCGCTTCTTGCCGGGTGTCCCCGCTCCCACGTTGGTGCGAGGGAAGGTCTGCAGCTTGTGCAGCTCCTGAGACAGTTTGCCCAACACACAGGTGCTGAGGTTGGAGCAGCGCTTGGTTAGAGGTCTGTCCATGCTGTTGGGGAAGGGGGGGGGGGGGGGGGGGGGGGGGGGGGGGGGGGACACAGACACATGCAGAGAACAGGCTCATAGATGTGGGAACACATGCCGCAACACTTGTTATTACCTTCGCCTCCATCACACATTGTCATCTCACATGCGTTTGTTCCTCTCATGCCTTCAGACGTCGTAACATGTCCCTGCTCCTGGCATCGTGGCATCATGCTTCTAGCACCCCCCCCCCCCCCCCCCCCCCCCCCCCCCCCCCCCCCCCCCCCCCCCCCCCCCCCCCCCCCCCCCCCCCCCCCCCCCCCCCCCCCCCCCCCCCGCAACCCCAAACAGTCCTTGTCCTCCTTCTCATCCTCTACGCCCACAGAACAAACAGAAGACGCTTCCTTCTCTCATGCGATTCCACTGAATCCACTTCATGCACATGTCCTCGCTCCGTCGACACGAAACACGGATCACATGGTCACATGACCGGCAGGCAGGCTGCAAACAGACCCTTCAAAACCAGGTCCCAATCAAAGGGTTCCATGCGGGAGCAGGCTAGTGACAGAGGATATGGATTTTATTTACGTGTGTCACACTCTGGGATGTAATCGGTTCAACCCTCTACACCTGATTGAAGTGTGGCACTAAAAGGCTCAGAGCACAGTGAGGATCCAGTCTCTCGTGGTTCCATTTCGAGTGTGGGGGTTGTTTGTGTGAGCTGGGGGAGGTAAGGGAAAGATCTGCTCCGTACCTGTTCCCCTCAGTCGCCTGCTGCTCCAGCTCCTCCGCTGTCATCTGCACAAACTCCTTCACGATGGCGTTGAGTAACCTTCGCGCCTCGTAGTCCGTGAGCGTGACTCGGTCTGACATGGACTCCAAGCCCGGTCTGTGCAGCGGGAGAAGCGAGGGAGGAAGGGAAGGTGAAGAAGGGAAGGTGAGGAAGGGAGGTTTAGGGGTGAAAGGGGTCGGGGGAGGACATGAATTCAGATCAGCATTCAAATCCTCTGCTAGAATGATCACCTGCAGTTAGAGGGAGAGTGGGAGCTGCGTGGTGCATCTGTGGGCGTTTGGGTGGGGTGGGGTGTCGGACCGGGGCAGGGCTCCGTGGGTCAGGGTGGGGGAGAGAGTCGTGGGGGGGGGGGGGGGGGGGGGGCGGCACCAGGCCGGGGGGGGGGGGCGGGGGGGGGGGGGGGGGGGGGGGGGGGGGGGGGGGGGGGGGGGGGGGGGGGGGGGGGGGGGGGGGGGGGGGTTGGACGTCACCAGCTCGGAGGGGGATGACGTCTGAGTTTGAGGGCTCAGCCAACATGAGGAAACAATCTGCAGAAAGTGCCCCATCGCCGAGAGGGGCCGGTGTGCAGCTTCAGATTTATGACTACATCCATGGGTTCATGGGAGCAGAAAGGGGCGTGGCCTGAGCGAGGCTTCAGATAACTAGATATTTATCTCCCACCTAAAGTGAATGTTACTTTTTTCTTTTTTTTTTTACGTACGAGCTGTTTTTATTCTTTCAGATTTCAGCCTCAGCAAGAATCTTTGCATTTTTAAAGCCATTCTACTTCTTCCACACATTTCACTCTGCTGAGACAAACGCGGGTTTGAAGAGTGAGATGTGAGAGTGCGTCTCACCTTAGGAGTGAGATGTGAGAGTGCATCTCACCTGAAGAGTGAGATGTGAGAGTGCGTCTCACCTGAGGA
>JAFBJT010111403.1:0-30546 GCA_016785325.1 Chascanopsetta lugubris | reverse complement strand
TCTCTTTCTGTGGGTGTGTGTGTGTGTGTGTGTGTGTGTGTGTGTGTGTGTGTGTGTGTGCGTATGTGCGCACGTGTGCGTGTCAGATGATAAGTCGGAGTAAAAGAAGGGGAGGGGTTTCCTGTCCTTGTCTGCGTCATAGAGGAACCCCATTAGACAGGATGAGCCTTTTAGTGCTATTGAGCCCAGGACTCACCATGTCAGACATTCAATCAATGCCAAGCAGCTGCTGCATCTTCAGCCACATCCACACCTGCACACACACCTGTCACCTGCTCACGCTCACTTCTGGACCAATGCAAACTAAACCTGTGGATCCATGGTCGCTCAGGCTGAGTCACCTGACTTCAGCCAGGAGGTCATGAGGTCATGAGGCAGCAGCAGCAGTTACAGTCTCACCACCAGGCTGCTGGTGTTTGAGGGAACGAGTCAAAGACGATGTGTGGAGCGTGTGCTTCTTCACTCTTGAGCCGCTCGTGCTTCACCTTTGCCCTTTGCTCGCTCTTTCAGGCTTGAGGTTTGAAGGGATATTGTGAATCTGTCGCATCAGTGGAGACTGTTTCCTTGGCTCAGAGCCGTCACGGTCACATGGTCTATGGCACATGTGTCGAACCTGTGGCCCGCGGGCCGAATGTGGTCCGCGAGATCGCTTTATGTGGCCCGCGAGAGCTTCAAGGCAGATGATTGTCAAAAAATAAAAGTCTAAACCATATGTTGCCCATGAACTCTAGTGAGTTACACATGCCGCTCTTTACATGTAGCAATATATTTAGTGTGTTTACATTTTTCACATCTACGTAAATGCATTTACAATATTTGTAACTTGAATAAATAATAGATTCATAAATAATCAAATTTGAGGACAGTTATTTTGTAATGCGTTAGGTAGTAATCATATCCTGTGGTACCTTTCTGTGTGTGTGTGTGTGTGTGTGTGTGTGTGTGTGTTCCTGTCAGGTCCTGGTCCTCACCCTCCTCACGTCCGGTCCTCACTCCCCCAAACTTTTCCACTCACTGCCTGAAACATCTGCGGAGCTCCGGGTCGATACGATAACCTTTGATGCCTGGCCGCCCCCCACCTCAGATCAACATGCCCACTGTAGTGGAAGTTATTAGTGGGGACACTGTGACCACCATGTCTGCTGCTGCTGCTGCTGCTGCTGCTGCTGCTGCTGCATCGCTGGCAGCAGACAGACATGGTGCCTGGTGTCATGGTGACGATGCAGCTCCGCTCCGTTCAGCCCATCAAGAGTCTAACGTGAGGATGGAACAATGACATCACACCCACACACGTATGAATGGATTATTGCTGTGAGACTGTTGGTGTTGTATGTCTGGGTCGTATGGCTCGTTACGGAGGAGGCGTGTACATGTGTTGTGTGTCACGGACACACACATGGAGATTCATCACACGCCACCGTATCAATGCATGAGTTGAAACGCTGTGCTCCGTCGTTGTGATTTATCACTCGGTCGTGCATTAACAAGCAGCAACATAATGGTAACCGTGGAAACATCACATGATGCCATTCAATGGATGACATCACACTTTGTAAACACAGAATCCACCAGGAGTCTTTTATGAAGTGATGCCACAGAACATATTGTGTTTGCTCAAGGGACACGCCCCAGTATTTACCTGCAGACAGGTGCTGCCACCGCTCTGTCCATCGCTCTGTCCATCGCTCTGTCCATCGTTCTGTCCATCGCTCTGTCCATCGCTCTGTCCATCGCTCTGTCCACCACTCTGTCCACCTCTCTATCCATGGCTCTCTCCACTACTCTGTCCATTGCTCTCTCCGCCTCTCTGTCCACTACTCTGTCCATTGCTCTGTCCACCACTCTGTCCACCTCTCTATCCACGGCTCTCTCCACTACTCTGTCCATTGCTCTGTCCACCGCTCTGTCCTTCGCTCTGTCCAAAAAAGGCTGACTCATGTATTTTCCCTCTTGGACTTGTCGTTCCTCTGCGTGTCCATCCTCTCAGTGTGTCATTATAACATGATCCAGGGCCACAGGCACATTAGTGAGCAGCAGAGTAATGTCATAATCCATGATGAATGAGTGTTGGGAGGACAGGGTGTGTTGATGGGGTCACGGCAGGGTCATGTGATCTATGAATGGCACCGCTCACCAATCGGGCACCTCCCAGTCAGTGAAGGCCAGAGCCGACCAGATAAATCACTTCCTGCACAGACAGGAAGGACAAACAGCACTTAAGTCATTATCCGGCCGCCGCCTCCTCTAATGGCTCCCAATCTACAAATCCAATCGGTGGCACAGCACCTGATTAAATACTGGTTCAAGTGGGGGAACCGGTGTCACAGCGGGGGTCAAGTGAGTGCAGCGAGACTGTGGGTCGATGTGTTCAGTGGGAGATGTGGAACAAACGGGAACTACGCCAATGTCACTGTGTGTTCATCCAGCTGGACCCGAGACTCTGAGGCTCCACGCTCCCCTCACAAGTTCTATTCATCATGGTGGGACACGATTACACGAAGTAATGTGACTGGACTGTCTGAACCCGAGGGGCAGCCTCCGGTGCAGACGGATGAGGCACAATAGGACGTGAAAAAACATGCAGTTCATAGCGTAACCACTGGGGGCTGACTCCGAAAGGGAGCAAACCCCCATTGACTCCCATGTTAAAAGGAGAATGAAGCCTGGTACAAACTTCGGTTTTGCCCTCAACCAGTCACTTGTGTTACGGTGACAACTGTACCACCCACTGTGGAGAACGGTAACTTGCTTGTTTTTATTTGATTGACGAATAGCACGTACGATTGCAGCCAAACAGGCAAAAACGCCTCGTTGGTTCTATTGCGATGGCTCTGAGCTGTGAAAGGGGCCTTTCATGTATGACTCTCCAGGAGGTGCCCGGCACAGCAGGTGGTCACTCCTCCACAATATGTAGTTATAATTAGTAATCTCCATTGTGCAGCTGTATAGGGATGTAAAACAAAAACCCTAGCGTTCCCACCGAGGGGCAACCTCCGGCGGAGACGGCTGAGGCACAATAGGACGTGAAAAAACGTGCAGTTCATAGCCTAACCACTGGGGGCTGACTCCGAAAGGGAGCAAACCCCCATTGACTCCCATGTTAAAAGGAGAATGAAGCCTGGTACAAACTTTGGTTTTGCCCTCAACCAGTCACTTGTGTTACCGTGACAACTGTACCACCCACTGTGGAGAACGGTAACTTGCTTGTTTTTATTTGATTGACGTTTGAAAGTGCGCATATTTAGGGGCGTGGTCTCTTGACTGACACTCGAGCAGATGAGGCGACGGCACCACGAGCCCACCCACAGCTCTTTGCCCGTTTTTGGAGGAGTTAGGATTCAGCAAGATGGCGACAAGGGACACGCCCACAATTTGACACAAAACCACTCCGCTGAAACCAATGGGTGAAGTCACGGACGCTACCTCCATCTTTATATACAGTCTATGGCTGAAACCCATAACCCTCATCTGCCATCTTCTGCCTCCATCTTCACTGATGTTGAAAACAAAGAGGCTTCACATCTTCTCATGTCTGAGTTACAGGAACAGAGAGTTTGGCATCACAGACCCTCATTAAGTAATTAGAGCTGGACTCAGCCAACATCATCTGAACCACGTGACCTCCACCAGAGTCCAGCTCAAATAATCAAACCATGATCACAATCGCCATGGAAACAGCCTGTAAATCGATATTTCCACACTCACTGGCCCCCGTCACACCGTGGGCCCCGTCACAGGCTGTGGCCCCCATCACAATTTGGCCCCTGTCACAATTTGGCCCCCGTCGCACCGTGCCGCCCCCCCCCCCCCCCACCGTCACAAACTCTGGCCCCGTCACAGCCTGTCCACAGACAGCGGCTCCTCTAACCATCTTAAGGAAACTTGGCTCCGGGCTTTGGAGCCGTTTCAGATTCAATCACACTTGATCAACTTGGCCTGCGTCCTGTGGTATTTATAGAAAGTTAAATGTTATGCGGTTATAAAGTCTGGCTCACCTCCAACAATCTGCCATCAATCCTGCTCCTGCAGCAGAGCTGAGAGCCGGACACTTCGGGCCCCGTGTGGCCCCCACACACTCAACCTGAGCTCACACTGAGCAGGAGAGTCGACCAGAGGAACCGAGCGTGAATGTGTTGATGATTTCAATGGTTCCTCTCATTCTGGATGTCACTCCTTTGGTCTTTGTCCTGGTTCTTGTCTGTCCTGCTGTCTCACCACCTGTCTCACCGTATGTCTCACCACCTGTCTCACTTCCTGTCTCACAACCTGTCTCACCGCATGTCTCACCACCTGTCCCAACGCATGTCTCACCGCATGTCTCACCACCTGTCTCACCACCTGTCTCACCAGCTGTCTCACTACCTGTCTCACCACCTGTCTCACCACCTGTCTCACCAGCTGTCTCACTACCTGTCTCACCGTGTGTTTCAACACCTGTCTCACTACCTGTCTCAACGCGTATCTCACTACCTGTCTCACTACCTGTCTCACTACCTGTCTCAACGCATGTCTCACCGCATGTCTCACCGTATGTCTCACCACCTGTCTCACCAGCTGTCTCACTACCTGTCTCACCGCATGTCTCACCATCTGTCTCACCACCTGTCTCCCTACCTGTCTCACCACATGTCTCACCCCCTGTCTCACCAGCTGTCTCACTACCTGTCTCACTATCTGTCTCACTGCATGTCTCACTACCTGTCTCACTACCTGTCTCACCGTATGTCTCACCACCTGTCTCACCGCATGTCTCACAACCTGTCTCACCTGTTATCTCACCACCTGTCTCACTCGCTATCTCACCACCTGTCTCACCCGTTAACTGACCACCTGTCTCACCTCAGAAGAGCTCCTCATCCTCTGAAGAGCTTCTCCTCAGTTTCATATTGGGAAACATCTCAGAGTGAGGACCATCAAACAGCTGACCCCTGATCCTCTCCTCTCCTGGTGATGTCACCCTCGTTGACGTAATTGAGTCAACCAGTTAATGGTTCAGCTGGCATGGCACTGAGATTATTATGGTGTGTTCACTCGATGCATTTTTTTTTATGCTGGCCACAAATGGGAGAGTTTTTCCAATCAGTCAAATGCGTCTGTGCTCTTCTCTGGTAGAATCCACGATGGAGACTTGATGGATCCTGAAGCAGCAGAGACCATTAGAGGATGGATGAAGAGGAGTGGGATCATCCAGGTGTCTCCAGAAAGACACTTGATCACAGACTCCTGCCTCCATCCCATAGTGGTCCCGGTCTCACAGTTTCAGTTTACAGCTGACGGTTTGTGAAAAGACATAAAGTCATAAATGAGATGATGAAACAAACTCTAATGAAAATGATACTTTGTAAATTATTCTTTATTTTCATTGGATTTCCAAAACAGCCGAGTCCAAGAGTCAAATAGTGTAAATATCAAAGTGAGCTGACCTTTATCAGTGAAGCAGACAGAACACTGGTTCCTCTGCAGAAGTATTGATTGACAGCTCATCCTGTCCTCACTTGGTCTCATGCTTGTTCCTCTGTAAACAACATCTATTAATCTCTGCTCTCACAGCTCATGACATTGTTATTTTACGGCAGACTTTAAATCATCATAAAACTTTGAATGCTGCTGAACAAACATGGAGGTGAGGTCTCAGCTTCACTGAGCAGACGATGTCACAGTGTGAGCTCACGATGGAGAATCATCCACCTCCATCCATCTGAAGGTTCTACCTTCAAGATCCGAAGCTTCTGTTCTTTCATGTTAGTTACTTCACCTGAATCTTACACACTGCACCTTTAATACTAAAGGTCATGGACCTGGAGCTCTTACATGACATCAGCTCCATCCCACCATCTCTGAAGATTATGATGGATGACGATGATGACGGATGAAAATGATGGACGAAGATGATGGATGAAGATGAAGATGGATGAAGATGATGTTGGATGAAGATGGATGAAGATGGATGAAGATGATGATGATGATGATGGATGAAGATGGATGATGATGGATGAAGGTGAAGATGGATGAAGATGATGATGGATGAAGATGAAGATGATGATGGATGATGTATGATGGATGAAGATGAAGATGAAGATGAAGATGGATGGATAAAGATGAAGATGATGTATGATGGATGATGATGGATGAAGATGATGATGGATAAAGATGAAAATGATGGATGATGGTGGATGAAGATGATGATCGATAAAGATGATGATAGATGAAGATGATGATAAGAAGATTATTTATGATGGATGAAGATGATGATGGATGAAGATGGATGAAGATGAAGATGATGATAAGAAGATGATTTATGATGGATGAAGATGATGATGGATGAAGATGAACATGGATGAAGATGATGAAGATGATGAAGATGATGATGGAGAGAATCAGAAGACAGGGCGCGCTCCATTTAAAGGTCCAGTGTGTAGATGTATTGATGACACCGACTCAGTGATGAACCCGGGGGAAAGTTAGAGCACCACTAATTGTCCTCAACGCTAAACCACTGCACCACAGCGCCACCTGTCTGCACTGTGTGTGGTGTGCAGGTTAACACTTAGTGTCTCATAGATTCTGTTAAAGACACCATGTGTCCGTGTAGTTGTGATGTGTCTGTTGTTGGGTCCACACTCTGAGCAGAGAGGGCATCCATCTTCTCTGATAAGTTAAGTGCTCCACCATGGTCTCATTCTTCACACACAAAAAGCCTCTTCAGCCGTTTGCCTCTGAAATGCTGCGTCGGCGCTTTGCCTCGACACCAGGAAGCAGAACGGCGCGTCTCTGCACGACTCCCGCCTGGCTCCGCCCTCGCAGACGCACGCTCCGGCTTTCAGCTGCCAGTGACGACATACAGTAAAACTTATGGGATGGGCGGGGATGAGATGGCTTTCCTTTCCCTTTGCAGTGCAGCCGCTGACCTTTGACCCCCCCCCCCACCCCACCCCCTTGTTATAGGACAGCTGCCAGCTTAATGCAGCCTTGGCAGAGCCGTCACCATTAGCTCAGTCGTTTTCAGGCCCACACCAAACTGACCTATTTATAGAGAGATGGAAGCCGGAGTCCATGAGATGACTTCCTCATCCAGCTGCTCTGTGTGTAACATGTGGCAATACGTGTGAGGTCATTCACGCAGCTCTGGTAAAAAGAAGAAATAAAGATAAAGATAAAGAATTTGTGAAAAGTAAAAATCATATCAGTGCATAAAGTGATGAGAGCCGAGTCGGATGAGACAACAGAGGCGTGACTCCGTGTCCAGGTGATTCAAACTGAGAAACATGAATGGGTGGAGGAATGGGTGCACTCACACTCCCTCGTTAAGCTCCCCCCCCCCCCCCCCCCCCACCCCCCCGGTAAACACCCCCCCCCCCCCCCGCTCCGCCACAGCGTGGCTTGGACCCATCCCACAGTGACTCAGGCCGCTCTCCATTTGAAAAATTAAAGGGAGCCGTTTGGCAGAGTTAAATGAGGCCCCCAGGAAACAAAGTGCTGAGCTCAGCACAGCTCCCACAATCTCAATCACAAAGGAGGAGGTTGGCGAGCTGATGTAATGGCCGCCGCCGCCGCCGTGCTGCCACTGCCTTGGCAGAGGAGGAGATCTCGTCAGCACAGCCCTACTAATTCACCCCCCCCCCCCCCCCCCCCCCCCCCCCCCCCCCCCCCCCCCCCCCCCCCCCCCCCCCCCCCCCCCCCCGCCCCTTCTCTTCACCCCCCTCCACCCCGCCCCGCCCCTCCCCGGATCAAGGGTACATCAGATATCATTAACAGAGGAAGGAGGCGGGCGAGCGGCAGCCAAGATTCAAGCAAGACTGAGGCCTGAGCACAGAGGAGGAAGAGGAGGAGGAAGAGGAGGAGCAGAGACACGAACCACAGGAAGAGATGGAATCACCTCAGAGGAGACCAGGGACAACATGAGACTACACGTTTTATTCACCTGTCATGAACCAGATATGTCACGAGTGCTGATTAAGCACTTTTGTCTTCTTTTGTCTTTGTCTCTATCTTGGACTCATCCTGAACTACATCTCAACATGTGGCGTAACATCCTGTTCATCTCAAACCAGCCGGGTTATGATCATCATTCTGTCACGATGACCTCTTCGGGACACATGTCTCCACTCTGCAGCTCCTCTCCCCTCGTCTCCTCTCCCCTCGTCTCCTCTCCCCTAGTCTCCTCTCTCCTTGTCTCCTCCCTCCTGCCGCTCCTCCCTCACTGAGCCACTCAGTCAGTAACGAGCTGCACCTGAGCCGCTGCCTTTAAAAGCCCTTGTGTGAGAATCAGACTCAGGGGCTTCCTTCATGGGGATGGGTGTTGTTGTTGTTCTTGTTGTTCATGAATCTTTTGTTTTTCCTTCTTTTACTTTTGTTTTCATCTCAGTCGAGCTCAGAATTTCTCTTCTGTTTGATGTTTGAAACATGCCTTGTGACGACCGTGTTTGGAGGACATCTGTTAGAGGCCCACTGAGCTGCTGCTGCTGCTGCTGCTGCTGCTGCTGCTCAGTATCTCACCTTTCTGATTCAGATGTTTAAATAAATGCAAATGTTCATGAGAAGAAAACAAATGAAGAAACTACATCAAATCACGGAGCAAAGTTTTTCTACTTTTCTTTATGAAAAGCACCATGTTTCGTGTATACATATACACATGTATCTCTCTCTCTATATATATATATATATATATATGAAATCAAAAAGGTGCTGAGTCAGAATACAAACAGCTCAGCTGAGGCGCAGAGGGACATGACAAAGCGATAATGATAAACAAAGTGACATTGTCTCAACGATTCCATGGCTTTTAAAACCTGTCTAACTGTTTAAACCAATAAAAGGTGAATGTGATCTCTGCGTAACCACCCAGCACCATCATACCATTGTCTTTGATGATAGAGGGGATGTTTCCTTTGATCTACAGACGTGTGTCTGTGGTGTAAGAGAGTGGGTTCTGATGGGGGCGATGATTCTGTACAATCAGTGTTTTACTTTGTCTCTGATGACGCTCGTTGAGCTGTTTGATAGATGATAGATAATCTGCTGACTCTGCCAAACGGTGGCCTCATGTCACTCTAAAATCTGCGTTATATGAACCTGTCTTTAAATCTAATTTACTTTCAGTCGGGTTCGGTGTCTGTGCAGCAGAGCAGATTTTTTAATCCAGTTTAAAAGTCACGTGTTTGTGCTCCAGCTTCAGTCTGTAAGAATAACTCAGATAGTAAAACGTATTGACTGAAACTTATTATCAAAAACAATAAATGTGAACTATCTAAATCTGTGACATTTCCTCTTTTAAAGGTGAAAACTGAATGTGAAATGGAACTGTCTTGTTGTAGCATCTGCTTTTAATTTGTCTTTATTTATTTGACCAAATAGAACAAAACAAGCATAGACATATTCATGCTGCAGCTTCTTTGTTTTTGCAGATTTCATTGAACATCCACCTGTCACAGGTGTTAAGAACCTTGCACAACCTGATCTGACAGAGAGATCGATCACAACATAACGTGAGTTCAACTATAATTTAATCCATCTCTAATCCGGATTATTTAAAAGATAGATTGTTTTTAAATGAGGCACATTTAAAATAGCAGACATCAAACATGTAAATAACCCTCTGCTGGTGTCTTGTTCTTTCTCCTGAAGGATCTCATGTGAAAAGGATTCATCAGTTCATCTGTGATCTGTGTGTTTTGCTATAATTACCTGCTGCTCTCTAGTGGTCATAGAAAGACACTGCATACGTCCAAAGTGGACTGAATTTTAGGACTAAGAAATGAAAATAATGAAAAAGTATTAATGATCTAACGATTTGGAAAAAAAAAGTGTTGTCTCATTTAAAACGTTAACTTTCATTTGAGAATATACATGTATGATATAAAAACAGAGTCGTTCTAACAAATCACGTAAATAGGAGGATAATGTTCTAATACTGTTACTGTATCTACTCATTTGACCTTCAGGGTTTACTGACCATAACGTGGGTTTTACTCGCTGTCGTGAACTTGATTTAATCGATCACTGAAGATGATAATGATGATTTGATGATCTGGGCTCTACAGCTTTACCCTGACGTCACGTCCAGGAAGACAAATCAAATTCCAACCACAACTCCGACGGAGAGGGGACACATTGAAGCCGCAAACATGGTGAGTATGAATGAAACCTAATAAATAGGGATGTGTTTAACATCATATAGATTATTTCTACAGTCAGTCAGAACCACAGCTCTCACAGGTCCAACCATAAAGAACCGGAAACGTTCCCTAGCGCTTAGCTGTCATTAGCTAAACTCCACTGTGAGTAAGCAAAACACTCCAGGAGCTAACGTTAGCTGCTGGGATGCTAAATCAAATATTCTCCTGTTTGAAGAAAGGGTTTGAGTTAAAGTAAGGGTGCACAGCTAATACTTCTCAGATCATATAACCCTAAACTATGTCCATAATTTATCATTTATGTAGATGTGAAGTCAAATGGTATCGTGTCATAGTTCCGTTGCTAAGTGGTTAGCATGCTAGTAGTTAGCAGAAGTTAGCCCGCACGGAGGAGAGTTAGCATCACGTCGCTGCAGTTCCAAGTTACGGCTCTTTTACTTTCGTTTTTGCCTCAGACCGAATTTCTCTGAACATTACAGTATTATTATTATTAATAACAACCCCAGCAGCAGTTCTTTGATATGATTCACGCGTTTCACATATAAGTTTCGTGTGTTTTTAAGATTAGATAGTCGGGATGAAGCACAACAGTCATCTGTAGCTGCTGGTGCTAACACTGTGTTAATGTTAGTGAGAGTCACGTCTCTTGTCGTTGGTGTGAACCTGTGATCATTTATTATTCAGATGTGGTGTTCAATCATTAATAACCTCAGTGTAGGAAGGTCGCAGCTAGAGGACAGGTGTAGTTTCAGGCTCCTACAGAGTGAACAGCTTACGATGCAAGACAACTATGTGAGCCCATCCTCTGTCTTTCATTATGATAGTAGTACAGATGATTGTGTTTGTGTTTTCATGTTCGTGTCTTGTTTGTTTTTTTCTGTAGTTCCGTAATCAGTACGACAACGACGTGACGGTTTGGAGCCCGCAGGTCAGTCACTCGTCACTTCTTTGATTGACAGGATCATCACTTGTCTTGTTGCGCTGTAGTAACATAATGATGATGTGTGTGCGAACAGGGTCGTATCCATCAGATCGAATATGCCATGGAGGCAGTGAAGCAAGGTTCGGCAACTGTCGGACTCAAATCCAAAACCCACGCAGTCCTGGTGGCACTTAAGGTAAATTCACTCTGTCCCAGGAGCCATGTCAGACTCTCGGGTTAGTCAGGATACAGTTTATTCTAAGGTAAACAACTAAATACAACAGATCTGTCGTCGATGTGTTTGTGTGGAGTTCACCTGGCAACTTTGAAGGATGTGGTTCGTAGTGTTGTTTACCATGTTGTTCAACATATCCCAATGACATCATATCATTTCGTTGTCACCTCAGAGAAAAATCAATCTACATTATATATCCTTTATGAGAAGAGATTCTGTCATTGTGCGTTTTATCATCACACAATAATACCACTGTCGGCGGCCATTTGTATTAGCAGTGTTGTTCTCTGGTGTCATTTTTCACTTGGTTCTCATTAATATTAATGCCAAGTCTTTTATGTTAAGTAACCCGCCTGTTTACAATGAAATAATAATGATTTAATCATTTAATGGACCTTTGAAATATGGTTTATTATCAAACAAAATAGAAACCAAGTTAGAGGATGAGACTGATGTTTCCTGTGTGTGTGTGTCTGCAGAGAGCTCAGTCTGAACTAGCTGCCCACCAGAAGAAGATCCTTAATGTTGACAACCACATTGGAATCTCCATTGCTGGACTGACGGCTGATGCCAGACTTCTGTGGTAAGTCACCGATCCTTTGATGGTCTGCATGCGGATTGGTTCAACCTGACATCAGAAGTTTGTTTTCCCACAGTAACTTCATGCGTCAGGAGTGTCTGGACTCCAGGTTTGTCTTCGACAGGCCCCTCCCCACATCACGCCTTGTCTCACTTGTTGGAAGCAGTATCCTTTTCTTCTGCTCTTCAGATAAAAATCTCATGTTATCATGAGAAGACTTTGTGACCCATGTCACATTAGTTCCAAGTTGTAAACACAGCCAGCTGTTGGCATTCCGTGGTAACACCGTCTGTGTGAGTCAGCACTTTTCCTGAACCAAATCACCAGAAACCCAAATCCCAACACAGAGGTATGGAAGGAGGCCCTATGGGGTGGGACTCCTCATTGCTGGATATGACGTAAGTTGGTCGCTCACCCTGTTCAGTCACAGTATGAGTTCTCAGAGAGTCGGCTGTGAAAGAGGTCACAGCTTTTTGTCGTGTTTCCTCCAGGACATGGGGCCTCACATCTTCCAGACCTGTCCATCAGCCAACTACTTTGACTGCAAAGCCATGTCGATTGGAGCGCGCTCTCAGTCGGCTCGCACCTACCTGGAGAGGTGCATGGACAAGTTCTCTGACTGTAAGACGGAATTTCATCTCTCAGACTGTAGGAATTCAACTGTTCTGTCACCAACTCCCCTCAGCGTCTGTCTCGCAGATACTTTGATCTTTGTCTTTATTTATTTGTCTTCAAACTGAAGAAAGGGTCACTAATGTGAAAAAGTGAATGAAACTCTCAGTGTCGCAGATAAAGGTGAGCGAGTGACAGGAGCCACGTGTCATGTGTTTGTTGTCAGGTAACCTGAATGAGCTGGTGCAGCATGGACTCCGTGCTCTCAGAGAAACTCTCCCCACTGAGCAGGACCTCACCACCAAGGTACATCAACTCCTAATTCTCTTCAAAGACTATTGCACCTTGAACTCTTTTCAAAGTTAAAGGTGCAGTATGTTAGGTGCAGATTTGGTCCAGTGTCAACATTCCATTCTTTCTATAAGGATTCTTACAGAAAACCTGCTTGTAAATCTTTGTATTAAAGTCATATATACTATAGCTTTAATATCTTTTTCAGCTTTCTTAAAATAGAAAAAATGGCCGCACTCATTTAAGAGAATCATTGTGTTAAATGTGTTTTAGTTCATTTGAATGTCACTTTTGCGATATGGTCTCAGCTCAGAAATGCTGTCGAAGCTCAACTCTCTTCGATACATCAGATGTTGCCAGGTAGTCAAAATATAATCCTCTACAAGGGGATTAAGTTATAAATTCAACTTTGCTCTTTGCAGAATGTTTCCATTGGCATCATTGGAAAGGACATGGAGTTCACCATCTATGATGACGATGATGTCGCCCCATTCCTGGAGGGACTAGAGGAGAGACCACAGAGGAAGGTAGAGCAGAGAGCATCCTTCTTTATTGTCTGTTTAAGGTCTGCTCGTTGTTTCTGAGGGATATGACAAGTATAGAAAATGTATCCTCAGCTCTTGTCTGGGATCCACATGATGCTCCACACTTTGGATCCGAGAGGCCCCAAGCCAAATAATGTTACCTACCTGTTCAGATGACGTTTTTATGTTGTTATTCATACTTGTGAGGTCAAGGCAAATTATTACTCTACCCCAAATCCTCTGGAGTCGTAGTGTTACATCTCTGTTTGTTAGCGTACACTGGAAATGTTTACCTTGTGTGTGTGTGTGTGTGTGTGTGTGTGTGTCAGGTTGTCCAGCCAGCAGATGAACCTGCTGCAGATGCACCTGACGAGCCAATGGAGCACTGAGGCAGCGAGCAGCGATCTACTTCCTGAAGATCTGGAACCCACGTGACCCCCACACTGCAACTCACCTGAGTGGCAAGTTGTTTTCAAAATGTGCCACTTACTAAACTGTTCAAATCCAAACAATTGTGTGCTGACGTCCACCAGTGTGAAGTTGCTTTTGTATGAGTGAATGATCCAATACACAAATAATAAACTCCTTTTTTCAACTGAGCTGCTGCCCTGATTCAAAATGATTCATTTCCCCTTTAACCTTTGGTTCAGATGACATGTAAAACTTTATAATGCCCCTCTGTGTTAAAGTTCAGACCACGGACAAACAGCTGAAGCATGAAGTTGTATCTCTGTCGCGCCACAGACCTCGGCCAGTGTTCACATCACAGACAACAGCCTGATTATAGCTCCTCATCAAATCAGTGTCATCAGAGAAACTGTTGTACCACATTCAATTAAGGCCTTACTTTTGAAACAGTAAGCAAAATTTCATACCCACAAGATCGTTTTCTATGATTCAAATCTTTGGAATAACATAAAAGAGTCATGGGGAAAGAGTTGAATGTGTTAATCTCTCTGACAGCTGCCATGCAGATTAGTATGTTCAGAATATATTTGAAATATACGTTAGATCACTTCAAGAGAAAAGATGTAATATAATGTTTAGGGATAAATGTACTACAAACAGATGTCATTGTAATAGGTTATTTTATTAAGGTAGAGATCAATTCATTAAAGGTCCAGTGCAAGTTTTAAGAGAGATTACCTCTATTCTTCTATTGACAGAACTTGAAAACAAAAGACGACATTGACGTGTTCATGAGAGTAGAATCACCTGCACGGACACATTGAATGATCCTTTGATCTTTACATCAGGTGATCTGCTGGTCTGTGTGGAGGCAGGGAGGTTAACGTGTGTAGTGATGTTATGATCCAAGACTTCATCCTGAAGACACAGTCAGCAGTAAATCAGGTTTGTTCACATCCACTTCTGAAGTGACAGCGTCTCCGTGAGTTTTTCAGATTTCACGATGAAATGCCTCCTTTGGTTTCACCAAACCGACACATCTGGACGTTTGTAGACACTGAATTTCATTTCAATCCGACGTCGACATGAACAATAAGTAAATAATAGTCTATCTCGGCGGAACAGATGGAAGAGAGGGAGTTCTCCCTTCGGGTCTGTGTCCGTGTGTGAAAGTCAGTGTGGAGCTTTCTTCACCCTCCTCTTGTTCCTGCGTCTGACCTGAGTGTGGACACCTTCGGTCTCCGGGGGCCGAGCGATGTCCTCCGTCTCCTCCCGCTCCACCGTGGTCGTCACCTTCAGCGTCAACTCCAGCTCCTTCAGGATTCCGACCAGCTCCTCCTCTGGGACGCCCACATCCAGTTCGTCCTGCGCATCCTCTCCATCATCAGACTCTCGCACGGCGTCGGTGTGCAGGTCCTGTGTTTCCTCTGCTGCTCCTCTAACCTCCTCCCCTTCGGGAACGTTCTCCGTGTGGAGGTCTTCAGCGGCTGGGGTCTTTACGGCCTCGCTGTCTGTCTGTGTCTGCGGACTGTGGAAGTGTCCGCTGTGCTGACAACAGCAGCGAGAGTGTTCCCAGTACGGATGCTGAGGCTCCTCTGGATCATCTGGGGTTAGAACAAAAGACAAACATCAAAGTGTTGAAGCTGCTTGGCGGACGGAGGAGTTGAGGAGCCGTTGACGCGGTCACCAACCTCCCCAGTCCTCCTGGCTCTTCTTCTCCTCGGTCACTTCTCCGTCCACCAGCTGACCCTCCCTCATCACCCGAGTGATCTCGGTCAGCTGCTGCAGGAGACTCTCCTCCTGGTCGGCCATCACGCCCCGCACCCTGAGGCAGTTTCACAAAATCTCACTCTGTAACTGGCCCTGAGATTGTGTAGATGATGATTCAGATTATGATTCAGGGGGGAAAGTCAGCACAGGTGCACGCTCACCTGTCGGGGCTGTCATGGACGCTGGAAACCATGTTCTCCATCACCAGCTCTGTTTCCCTGAGTTTCTCCTGCAGCTGAGCCAGTTCAAAATCAGCTGGAGGACAGAGAGAGAGAGAGAGAGAGAGAGAGAGAGAGACACTGACCTCCAGACCTTCACTTTAGTTTTACAACACAAACAACAATCTGCTAAATCCACTTTGATCACAGGCGGAGAGGAAAAGCGTTCCCTTATTTCTCGTTGTGTTAATGCACTGACGGGATGAAGTTGGTAGATGAGGTGAGAGGAAGTGAAGGAGACTCACTGATCTTCCTCTTCATGTTCTCTGAGCGCACTGAAGGAAACCTGCTGTCTGAAGCTTTGCTGCTGCCCTTTGATGTGATCTGTCAGGGAGAAGATCGGCACAAAGAACAGTGTTTGAGGTAAAGAGTTCTCTTCCATGTGTCTGAAGTCGAGAGTTCTCTTCCATGTGTCTGAAGTAGAGAGTTCTCTTCCATGTGTCTGAAGTAGAGAGTTCTCTTCCATGTGTCTGAAGTAGAGAGTTCTCTTCCATGTGTCTGAAGTAGAGAGTTCTCTTCCATGTGTCTGAAGTAGAGAGTTCTCTTCCATGTGTCTGAAGTAGAGAGTTCTCTTCCATGTGTCTGAAGTAGAGAGTTCTCTTCCATGTGTCTGAAGTAGAGAGTTCTCTTCCATGTGTCTGAAGTAGAGAGTTCTCTTCCATGTGTCTGAAGTAGAGAGTTCTCTTCCATGTGTCTGAAGTAGAGAGTTCTCTTCCATGTGTCTGAAGTAGAGAGTTCTCTTCCATGTGTCTGAAGTAGAGAGTTCTCTTCCATGTGTCTGAAGTAGAGAGTTCTCTTCCATGTGTCTGAAGTAGAGAGTTCTCTTCCATGTGTCTGAAGTAGAGAGTTCTCTTCCATGTGTCTGAAGTAGAGAGTTCTCTTCCATGTGTCTGAAGTAGAGAGTTCTCTTCCATGTGTCTGAAGTAGAGAGTTCTCTTCCATGTGTCTGAAGTAGAGAGTTCTCTTCCATGTGTCTGAAGTAGAGAGTTCTCTTCCATGTGTCTGAAGTGTGAGTTTTAACAACAAGTGAAATCTACCATAGGTTCTCCTGCATGTTCAGAAGGGTGAGGGTGAGGTGATGGATACAACACGCAACTTCACCACTAGATGTCATCAAATCTTACACACTGCGCCTTTAAGACACCAAGTGCAGAGTAAATCGTATTTATCTTAAAATCACCATGTAACATACTGTACAGGTTATTACATGTTTTTTTGTTTTTTTAACTCTAGGAAGGCTATCATAGGTTCTTCAGAGGGGGGGGGGGTGACCCGCTGCGAGCAACTTCACCACCAGGTGACACTAAATCCTGCACGCTGTGCCTTTACACCTCTCGCTGACCCAGAGCTGTTGTTTCTCTAGACAATTCAGTCGCTAATCCAGTGAAAATATCGCTGAATCTATAACACTTCCTACTCAGTTACGCCTAAGTACTTTGTTGTGAGTCAGGACGTCTTGTGGTTCACACAAGCCTCAGGGTGTCAGACCTGCCATCATCCTGCCTTGGGTCGATGTAGGCGGATTATGTTTTTGAGCTTTTGCTGCAGCCCTGAACTTCTGGGACTAACTCTTTGAAGGACTCAAATAGACGTGAGATGCGTCAAGCCTTTTGCCACTGTGTCACGTGCTGTCATTCGAATGATCTTACCATATATTCCATTGGCCAACACAGGCTGTCAGTGCAGCGAGTCTGTGACCTTGAAAAACACCAAAGCGCACGTCAGCACATGACAAAAACAAACATGCAGAGCGATAAACAGTCAATCATAACTCTCTCCAATCTGCCGCCCTCGCAGCTACAGGACTCCCAGCATGCCTTGCTCCCCGGATCAGCTGTGGAGAGGGTCACAGGACCTCCTTGATATAAATGGCCTAGTTGATCTTGCACACAGTCACACAACATGGACATTATTTTTGTTTTTTTTAAAACAACAAAAATAACACAGAGATACAGATAGAGCCAAACTGAGTGGGAGAAAGTAGGAGACAGAGAGAGTGTGGACGGGAGAATGGCAGAAGTGCTGCGAGCATGTTGAAACACACTCTGTGGAATGAAAGGAATCAACTGAAAGGGCCGCATGTGTAGGATGTTTGTGCCTCAGCTTGCCCAGTTCCAGTTAGCAAGAGTGGAATAACTCTTGTGTCTCTGTGAAGCTCCAGACAGACTGTATCTACAAGATGGAACTGTCAGAGACAGGCTGGGATGTAGAGCTCTGGGTGTAATGCACACGCTGCCGGG
This sequence comes from Chascanopsetta lugubris, assembly GCA_016785325.1. NCBI lineage: Eukaryota > Metazoa > Chordata > Actinopteri > Pleuronectiformes > Bothidae > Chascanopsetta > Chascanopsetta lugubris. The sequence continues at coordinate 12,613 of JAFBJT010111403.1, read as the reverse complement.
CCACATGTGCTGTCTGCTCTTATACTGGCCGTGTGTGTGTGTGTGTGTGTGTGTGTGTGTGTGTGTGTGTGTGTGTGTGTGTTTATGTGAGTGTGTTGGTGTTTGTAATCTGATTTGACCCGCTGCACTCACCTCCCTTGCCTTCGCTAAAACAAGAAATCAGTGTAGATGAGTAAACTGACTGACCTTTCCTGACTTGGCTATTACTCAGCCCAGACGCCATCTACCATCAGTTCACATTAAAGGTGCAGTGTGTAAGATTTTGGTCATTTTTGTCACTAACAATTTCATGAATTAATAATGCCCTAAATGTTCTTGTTTTTTTTATATTACCCATAAATGTATATTTACATGAGGAGCGGGTCCTCTCTACGGGGGCCGCCATGTTTTTACAGTAGCCCAGAGTGGACGTACTAATAAAATCTTTTGAGTTTTAATGAAATCTGGCGGCGACCACAGGTTCTCCTGCGTGTTCAGGAGGGTGAGGGTGAGGTGATGGATACAACATGCAACTTCACCTCTAGATGTCACCAAATCTTACACACTGCACCTTTAAAGAGACAAGATGAGGAGAACGGTCGAGGAGAAAAAACTCACAAGAGAAATAGGATTTGAAGAGACATGCAAACTAACACGCACACGACAAGATGGCAATCGAATAAGAAAATAAATGAATAAAAAAAATAAATGGGGGGTGGGAGAGAACATTAGATTAGAGAAGCATTCAGCGGGAGGCCCTTCTGCCGGTTTCATAGCTCGCCATGCACACAGCGAACATGTGAGCCAGCTATTTTGGGTTGTGCCAGCCCCCCCCCCACCCCTCCTCACCCCTCCTCTGAGCAGCCCCTCTAACCACACTCCCACATCTCTATCTCCTTCCATCATTCCCTTCCTGCTGCCACCCACTGCCTCTCTCTGCACACTACTTCCCTTCGCCATGAGGGTGTATTTGTCATACGCCGTGTGACTTAATGTCTTCACTTTGTGAGTAACACGTGGTTGAGACGTGACTGTGGCATCGAAACTTGTGAAACTTGAGTGAAAAGTTGCCCGGCCGCGCCAGGCCTCGTTGACACCAGCTCCGATCGGATGTCTGACTTTTCAGTCGTACGCAAAGTTGACTTTGTTTTTTGACGATGGCTTGGAGTTAACCTTTGGTTGTCTTTGCTGAATGAGTCCAAAAGTCCCAAAGGGATGACGCATGTCACAGTGGTTCCCTCAGTAAAAAGGTCAAATGGATTTTTTTTTTTCAGCGGCATTTGGATGATTACTAAAAAGCACTGTGACAAAAACACAAGTGCAGGAAGCTCAAATGTTTTGTGCTCTAGTCTTTAACGGACTCGACCTTTCTGGTCTAAAAAGCTAACACTGGACCATCAGAGAACCACTGTCACATAGCTTCAACTGCACCACCACGGAAAATGCTGTAATGATGTATAATAGCCCTGACAGGCTGTAGTCTCACTAAGTAGCTTGTTAGTAACCACCTTTTTAAAGACCTCATCAGTCACATAGGCTTGTGTTAACCACAGACATTATTCGAGGCCTCGAGCTTTAAAGCAATTTTTTTTTTTTTAAACACACACTGGCTATGAGGCGTACGTGTTGGCATGATAGCTAACTTTCTAATTTTAGCATTCCTCCATGTCGCACTCTGTTGCAGGGAACCATAAAGAGCTTTGCTATAAAAATGAGAGTCTGGCGAGCCTCAGATGTGATATTAACCTTAAAGTGACCTCGTCCGAGTTCAACCTCACAGCGCCACATTGCAATAACAGCGGCGAAGGAAGCAATGATCAGCGAAACTTAGTGACTTCTGTAGAATGTAATCTGATTTTGGCCTTTTCACCACAAGACACCTGCATTTCGAGAGACCGAAAAAGTGTATTTTTGGAAACAAATGTCAGAGTGAGGACTCGTTCAAACACATGCCCGTCTGTGATCGTGAAGAGTGGCCAACACTTGGACCACACGAGCGGTAGACGTGCTGAGGTTTTAACATCGGGTTCAGCAGCAGACCAGTCGTGTGGCTTCTGGTATGATCACTGTGCTTCTTCAAATCCTTCAAGAACACAAGTAGGTAATTGAACACCGAAGGGTTATGTTATGATACTGTCGATTTTCGGGTCCAATCGCGATGTTCATAAAACAAATACATGTGAGTGCTTTTACTGGGAAAAGGAAACAGGAAGTGGTTGCGTTAGATGCCAAAGACAAACATTGAAACTGGACGCACGTTATTTTCACTGTGTGTTTTGCTGTGAGAATACACAGGTGGAAAAGTGACAGTGCCACCTAGTGGCCTGGCATATGTACAATAGTATTTTTCCGTTAAGCTTTGCATATCCATTCTAGTGAGGACATCTCTGATTACATGGAAATGTGTATACACGAAATCAGAACATGGCACTGGCTGTTAGAGTACCACATGAATGAGCTAGCATGCTAATGCCTCCAGCCCCATCTTTGTAAAAAGACAGGGCTTTGTGAGCGGCTTTTAAGTTACAGGTCTGAAATAAGTTATGTGGTTAACACAAGCTGATGCAACTTAAACATTTGTTTATACAACATAAAACACTTCAGTAAACAGCCCCATTTGTGAATTCGGATGCTTTTACGGCACTTAAAAGTGGCGGTTGCTAACAAGCGGCTAAATGAAACCACAGCCATTTGAGGACATTATACATCATTACGCCATTTTCTGTGGTGGTGACGAAGAACTCGTGACAGCGGTGCGATGCATTAGTAACCTTGTATTTTGGGCTTTTTACTTCTCTCAAGTGAATTCATGCTTAAAAAAAATCTAAATAGTGAAGACTTGGTCTTGCTGAATCGACCATGTGTGTAATTTGCGTTTGCTTTGGCGCATCGATTCAATGCAAAGCTCCCATTGACTTAAGTCTTGTGTTTTTTGCTAAGTGCACCAAAACGGTGCTCAGTTTGCATCGTTGACTGCACACGGATTATAATTGCGTTGTGGATGAGACGTAGCACTCGACACCATGCATGTCGCACTTGACCTTAGCAGCACGAGAGGAAACAAAGACCCACTCCCATTGTGTTGAGGTATAGAGACGGACAGCCACATGCTATGACCTCAAAAACAAACTCCTTTGGTTAGTTTCCAGAACACGCACACTCACTCAGACACGCACACACACGCACACACACACCAGACAAAGAGAGCTGCACACCGTCGGACAGACACAACAGCACACAGACACAAACAAAAAAAGAGACCGACAAAAACATTCTTATGTGCACAGACACCCACACAAAACTGCACCGTGTCCTGTCAACAGCCTGCTTACAGCAGCTTAGATACCACTGTGTTCTATCAATACTAAAGTTGCAAGCATCACAAGACTAATTCAAGGCTAATATCTGCGCTAGCATTCGGCGCTTCAAAAGCAGAAAATCAAAAGCTTATTTCTGCGGTGGCCATGTGTCAGTGGGTAAGTGCAAATGCGCGCGCGCACGCACGCACGCACACACACACACACACACACACACACACACACACACACACACACACACACACACACACACACACACACACACACACACACACACACACACACACACACACACACACACACACACACACACACACACACACACACACACACACACACACACCTGTCAAAGTGAAGCAGTAACAATCAAGTGCCAGGCTCTGCCGTCACTCAGCAGGACTAAAGCTTTCATCGGTGACTGATATGGTTTGAGCAGAACTGGACAGATCCAATTTTAATCAAGTGGATTTCGGATTGTGCCAGCACTGCGATAGAGTGACAGAGATGCTGCGCTGTGACTGGCAGGTTGTGCCACCGACTCTCCCTGCGTTTGTGTTGTTGTTGTTGTTGTTGTTGTTGTCCTGGCGTATATGTCTGTGTAGGTGCAGCTCCCAAAGTGTCTAAATCCCACCCCCCCACCCCTTTTTTTCCTTTTTTAAGATTTTTTAGATCGGTTGTTGATTGGACCTTCGCCTCCCCGACACCACCCCCACACCCCTCCCCTCTCTCTCCCTCCTCCATGTCATTAGCGGAGATAACTTCCACCATATACAATCACGTCAGGGCGCTGGCGCTGTGGACAGTGTGGCCGACCCTGATAAGAAGAACTGAGCCCGCTGCTTTCAGTCACCTCAATCATCCAACATACCCTTGAGTCTGTTTCCATAATAGTCTGTCTGTCTGTCTGTCTGTCTGTCTGTCTGTCCTCCGTTCACGGTGAACTTTAACTCTTGTTGTAGTTACCCTGTTTCATCACATCCGAGGTAGATGGAAACATGGAAGAAATGCCTGTATACTACTGGAGGTTAGTTGTGTGTTTGTGCACAGATTTATGGGTATGCCTGTGTGTGTGTGTGTGTGTGTGTGTGCAATGATATACACTGCAGCTTATCTCACAGATAATTTACTATGACCTGCATAGATGCGGCTTGACCCTGTCACTACCAAGATGCCTTCTTCTTTATGGACTTCAGCACCAGTGCTGCAGTTATACATTATTTTCCTCCTTTTGTTCATGCAATGTTTGTTTTTTTAAACCACAACAAAATATATACACAGCACACTGTGACAACAACATGTGCAAATATTCTGCAAAATTATAGAAATGTACAAGACGTATGTAAAAAGAAGGTGACTGCCAAAGATAATTAACAACAACCATAATAAACAAGGACAAAAAAAATCACAAAATAAGAAAACACAATTCATCCGTCATCCAATCAGTGTCAAGTGTTGTCAATGTATGCACCTATCTATTCCTATAGAGGTATAGAATAAATGCATGTATGAGTTGTCACTGTGGTGTGTTTGTACTTTACATGGCACTTCAGGGCCACCATAGATTGCCGATATTTAATTAATTAATCATATCACTAATGAGTAACGTCATTGGTCTAGTACAATGTAACATGGGCTCTCTTACTTCCTGTTGAGTTTTGCAGTTGTAATCAATAGTAAATAAGTGACTTTAAAGGTGCAGTGTGTAAGATTTGAAGACATCTTGTGGCGATGTTGTATCCATCACCTCACCCTCACCCTTCTGAACATGCAGGAGAACCTATGGTAGCCCTCAGCTGTCATTAAAACTCAAAGGATGTTCAGTATGTCCTCTTTTACCAATATAAAAACATGGCGGCCCCCGTAGTGAGGACCCGCTCCTCATGAATACAACGGGCTCATTTAAAGGTAATGCAATTCGGTGATTATGAAAATGTCGGTATGTCACTTTTTTGGCAATATTTTTTCAACCAACAGAAGTGACAAAATATGACAGACATCTTACACACTGCACCTTTAAGGTATTAATGTGAAATATATAGCGGTGAATCAAGATTAAGCTATTAAAGCCGAAATCAGAGTGGATCAATGGAGGCTGCCATGTTTCTGCTATAGCCTGGAATGAAGCGAGAGTCGGCCACAATACGTAACCTCACCACTAGATGCCACTGAATCCTACACACGGGCCCTGGGAGCAGTTTGGGGTCTAAATGAAAACACACATTTATAGGACAGTGACCACAACCCTGTTCATTTAGTGAAGGAGACACAAGCTTGGGGCCACTGAGGTGACTCTTCCATCGCCGGCTACTTTTATAACTGGTTTCAACACAAATATACGACAACACGGACAGACACACAACGCTAGTGTGTTGATCCTATGCAACAATATTGTACACTCACCATACAGGCTACACACAGCTCAGTGTCCTCTGACCAAGCCTGGAACACAAAGTGTACACGACCACAGGAACAACGGGTCCCTGAACGCACCATGGAGACACAAAGAGTTTCCTCAAAACTTTTCTTGTTGTTGTTGTTGTTAATATTAGTTGTTGTTGCACACTGAGTGTTAGTACAAGACGAGGCACCAAGTGTGGTCACAACTTTAGCGAGGAACTCACCCGCTCTCTTCCTCTCTTCGCCTGGATGTGTCCCTCCGCCGCCGCCGCCGCCGCCTCCGCCTCCGAGCGGTCACACAACTCACTTCAGCTGAGTTTCATCTAACAACGCGTAGAGTGCTACCACAACAACAGCAACAACACAACACGACTTGTTGTTGTTGTTGTCTATTGTCCGCCACAAACACTCCGTAACTTTAACTTCTCTCTTCTCTGAAACTTCTCCTCTGCTTTCCCCTTCCTGTCCTTCCTCCTCCTCCTCCTCCTCCCTCCCTCTACGGTCACGACAGAAGCCACTTCCGCGAAACAAATGGCAACGTCATCTGCCGTGTATGTGCGTGTGTGCGTGCGTGTGTGTATGTGTGAGTGCAAGCGTGTGGTTTGGCCCTGTTTTTGCACCTGGCCTATTCTTCAGTGCAGATTGCGCAAAAGTGGATGTCCTACATCTAAAGCCAGATAATAAAGCCGGCTCACTTCACTTTGAATATACACTTGTAGGGATCTTTAGTTTGAGTTTTTCTCTCCCTGTTATCAAATTAACTTACTTTTATAATAATGATAATGGTAATAATAATAATAATAATAATGTAAACAATTTTTTAAGTAAAATGAAACTGAAGTTATATAACCATGTCATATTTAAACGTTTTAAATTAAATGAAGTTGTAATTGATTAAATCACATAGAATTCCCCTCAGACCTTTGACATCATGCATCTTGGATGCAAATGCATGGTCTTCATTTTCACCCGTATTGACCTGAACAAAGAACAGATGGATGGTGTGATTACAGTCCTCTGGAGCTCCTGCTGCTCAAGGTGATAGAATGTTTTGTTCTTGCCAACAACACAAGTTGACAGGTCCCAGATCTTTGTGGCGAATTCCAGTTAGGCTGCATTCTCATGCCACACTGCTCCATCTGCAACTTTGCAGAATGGTTTCTTTGATCAAAATCCAACTGTTCGGTGGAAAACACAACACGTGTCAGTGGCAGTGATGACAGCGGACATCAGGAGGTCTCTGTGGAGGACATTATGGAGGACACCGCCTTGAAACCAAGTCCTCGATGCGTCCCGTCCTCAGAGCCTCTTTATTTAGTCTTGTTGTATTAATGTGAATTTTCTTCAATTCCAAAAAGCCATGGTGGGTCGGTCGGTCGGTGGGTCGGTGGGTCGGTCGGTGGGTCGGTGGGTCGGTGGGTCGGTGGGTCGGTGGGTTGGTCGGTGGGTCGGTCGGTGGGTCGGTGGTCGGTCGGTCGGTCGGTCGGTCGGTCGGTCGGTCGGTCGGTTGGTCGGTGGGTCGGTCGGTCGGTCGGTCGGTTGGTGGGTCGGTCGGTGGGTCAGTCGGTCGGTGGGTCGGTCGGTGAGTCGGTGGGTCAGTCGGTGCGTCGGTCGGTGGGTCGGTCGGTCGGTGGGTCGGTCGGTGGGTTGGTGGGTCGGTGGATGGGTCGGTCGGTGGATGGGTCGGTCGGTCGGTCGGTCGGTGGGTCGGTCGGTCGGTGGGTGGGTCGGTCGGTGGGTCAGTCGGTCGGTGGGTTGGTGGGTCGGTGGGTGGGTCGTCACGGGAACGAGAGGGAAACAACAAGATGATTGAAACCACGACTGCACTACATTTGTTGACCCCGCCTCTCCCTGATGAGACCCCGCCCCCTTCTAACGTGTGTTTTACTTTATCGGCGCTGCCTCGTGTGCTCGGCCTTCCTCCTTTCTTACGGTGCAGGATCACACTTGTGTTTGTTTTTGAAAACCTCCCACTCGCCCCCTCCTGGTTGTTTTGTGCCATGACCCCCCCCGTCCAGGACGACTCGTCTCTCTGGACTGCGCGTGGTCTTTGATGACTGGGATGTTGTGGATGTCCCAGACTGTGCTGAGTCATGTTTGGACTGGTTCTGTGTATTTACACTGTACAGCTTTTATTTTGACTTCATTTTGACCCCGACACGACCGTCACTCCCGGGTCTAACTTATTGCGTTTATCAAAACTACTTGAATATGAAAATCTATGGGACCTTTTATTTTCTTCCTCTTTGCTTCGATTCTCCCGCCGTCGTCGTTCAGAATCACAGACGTAGGATTTGGCGGGAAACGGACGGACTGAGCGGCGGCGGTCTCTGAGTCTCTTAGTGCCTGCGGAGCGGCGGCGAGGTTCCCAGAGTTTCACGCAGTAACGCTTCACTCGCAGCTTTGAAGCCATGAGGGGGTTTTGTTTTCGTCCAAGTATTTAACAAAGTACTTCTGAGAGGAGTACTGAGAGAGTACAGTAGTACTGAGAGTACGGTAGTACTGAGAGAGTACGGTAGTACTGAGAGAGTACTGTAGTACTGAGAGAGTACTGTAGTACTGAGAGAGTACTGTAGTACTGAGAGTACGGTAGTACTGAGAGAGTACGGTAGTACTGAGAGAGTACTGTAGTACTGAGAGAGTACTGAGAGTACTGTAGTACTGAGAGAGTACTGTAGTACTGAGAGAGTACTGTAGTACTGAGAGTACTGTAGTACTGAGAGTACTGTAGTACTGAGAGAGTACAGTATTCCTGTGTATACAGCCGTCAGTGTTCCCAACCTCTGAACTCCCTGAGTGCCATTCCTGAGACTACTGCTACTGCTACTTCTACTACTACTTCTACTACTACTACTACTACTACTACTACTCGCCCATGCCTTTGACCTGTGCCAGAAAAACTATGAAGTTGAATGTTTGTTTTCTTTGAGCATCACATTCCACCTCGTGTCCTTCACGTGTCTTTGACGTGTCCTTCACATGTCCTTCACGTGTCTTTGACATGTCCTTCACGTGTCCTTCACGTGTCTTTGACGTGTCCTTCACATGTCCTTCACATGTCCTTCACGTGTCCTTCACATGTCCTTCACGTGTCTTTGACGTGTCCTTCACATGTCCTTCACGTGTCTTTGACGTGTCCTTCACATGTCCTTCACGTGTCTTATGTCCTTCACGTATCTTTCACATGTCCTTCACGTATCTTTCACATGTCCTTCACGTATCTTTCACATGTCCTTCACGTATCTTTCACATGTCCTTCACGTATCTTTCACATGTCCTTCACGTATCTTTCACATGTCCTTCACGTATCTTTCACATGTCCTTCACGTATCTTTCACATGTCCTTCACGTGTCTTTGACATGTCCTTCACGTATCTTTCACATGTCCTTCACGTGTCTTTGACATGTCCTTCACGTGTCTTTGACATGTCCTTCACGTGTCCTTCACGTGTCTTTCACATGTCCTTCACGTGTCCTTCACGTGTCTTTGACATGTCCTTCACGTGTCTTTGACATGTCCTTCACGTGTCTTTGACATGTCCTTCACGTGTCTTTCACATGTCCTTCACGTGTCTTTGACATGTCCTTTACGTGTCCTTCACATGTCCATTGTCATTTGAACGGACAGAAATCTTCAGTCAGAACCAGGAAGTGGTGGCAGAGTGTTGAAATGGACGCATTATTTCAGATTTGAACCTGTGACTCGTCGTCTCTGCTTCTGTCTTAAAGGAGCATGAGGGAACTTCAGAAATGCTTGTGCACAGCGCCCCCTGTGGGAGTGAGGAGACGTGAAGTTAGAAGTCAGCAGGGACCATGAGCAGCTTCCTGCTGTTCCTCACACAGACCGGAGCTTAGCCACCACAGCTGCCGTTAGCTCGTGTTCAGCTAGCATGTAAAGGGGAGGAGTTATCGTGGCAAGTTGAGCCAGTGTAAAGAGTTCTCCTTTCCTGAAGTGTGGCGCTGCAGCAGTATCAGAGCTAGCTTAACGCGCTGCCAGGACTTCAGGCTAACTAGCGCGCACTCTTGTCTTATTAGCCACGTTAGCGCGCGGCCGGAGTCACTTGGTAACATTCTCATCTGGTTCTTCGGTTGGCGTGAAGGCTGTTCACTCGCTGGTTTGAAAAAGTGATGTAATGCACCTTTAAGCTGCAGGTGCTCTCGTGTCCTGTCATGGCCGACAGGAAACACGACGACTCTCAGGCTTCGAGCTGAGCGACGGCGAAACGTGAATTTCTTCTCCGGTCGACTGGAACGACGTCGAGTTCCCGAACCTTCATGTAAAGTACAGAAAGCTTTTTTCATGTTGCGTGTCGTCTTGGTCACGTGACAGGCGTGTTCCAGTGGGGTTCCCGTGGTGAAGGGTCCCGTGTCCCCGCGAAGGTCAGAACGAACGGCTCGGCTCTCTTTGGTTCTCTGGCACTTTCTCTCGTTGCTGTACTGTACAACTGTCCTGGATTTACTGTATCTTTCTTTGAGGGAGGTGTTGGCTGACATTTACTGCAATATTGTGATGATTCTTTGAAAATTGTAAATTGTACAGTGTTTCACAATTGTAGTCTGTTTTGTTTTCTTTTGGGATTTCATATAAAATGTGTTTTTTAATTTCTTTCCTCAGACAGTGGAAAAATGCGATTGTACAGCTGCAAGAGTTTATTCTCCCTCAGCATCGTTTTTTTCAGAGCTATGATTAAGAGAAGTCTTAAACTGTAAATAAATGTTATTGTGTTGAAATATGAATGTCACTTCAAAAATGTATTTGAATGAGTTAGTCAAGGGCTTCACCAACCGAGGAGCCACATTTCTTTTTATGGTTTCATACTTTTCATTTGCAGAAAGTTAAAGGTCCTTTTTATCTGAGATGCCTAGCCCCCCCCCCCCCCCCGGAATTGATATAAAGACAATGTCACACTCGAACCTTCTAAATCACTTTTGATTCCCTCCACACCGAAAGGGAAACTCCAGTTTGCACCCTTTTTTATGTCAAATAAAATCTCCCTCCACCTCGTGGGAAAGTCTGTGTGACCTCATTTCAACGTCTTCTCTCCTTCACTCAACATCCGAAATCTGCTTCTATTGTTGATATTTTTGGAATAGAATGATTCTTTCCTGCTGTTTTAGGAAACGCTGCCCTTTAATGTTACATGATAGTGACATGAAAAATAGATTAAACCTTAACGTTAGATTTATGTCATTGATTTACTGAAATATCTCATTTTATTCAATGAAAATATTAAAAATACCAAACATTGTATTTCTTGCCAAATGTGTGCAGGTCAGTCTTCCCACCGCTAGGTAGCAGCGTCCCCCGGTGGCGCTATCTGCTGAGTATAAACTTCCGGTTTGACCTTGTGCATTCCCTTTTCTTCCGGTCGGAGCCAAGATGGTGGGTACATTTAGAAACATTTCACTTCACCCGTCTGATCAATCGTGTTTAATCCTGAGTGTGTGTCCGTGTTCGGAGTTTTTACAACAACCTGCGTGAACACGAACAACACGAAGAAGTTCACAGCGCCGCTTTGAATTCACCCCACCCGCCTTTATTCACGCTTTCAGGCTAAAGGTCCGTTAGCTCCGGATGCTAACATGCTACAAACAGGCTCCGGCTCAGCCGAAGAGTTTGTTCGAGTCCGATCAGCTCGTGTTGAGGCCTGAGCTCGTCGCTAAGAGTTAAACGTGTTTATTAAAGGTTCATTTGAACTTTGACCCGAGTCTCCTCCTCGACACGTCGCAGGATTCTTACGCTCTGAAGTTTGACTCGTTTTCTTTGTTCCATGTTTGACACGAGATGCTGAAAGAAACATGAAAACAATGGCGCTTAATTCTCCATGAAAAACAAAGGCATGATGAACAGAAGTGTCCAAACTGTCTGAGAATTGATTATAAATCTGAAGTTGATCGATCACATTTCTCGGAACTTCAGTGTTTCATGGTCAAATGTTGAAAAGAGAAAAAAATCCCCCTCAGTCTGAACTCGTGTGAAAACAGCTTTTATTCTCATTATTGTTGTTTTCCAATCAAATCAATTCCTGAAGCGGGATATTGATGACAAAGTGATGACTGACGCCTCTTCCTCCTCCTCATCTTCCTCATCTTCCTCTTCCTCCTCCTCCTCTTCCTCCTCAGGGTCGTGTCAGAACCAAAACGGTGAAGAAAGCTGCTCGAGTCATCATCGAGAAATATTACACTCGTCTGGGAAACGACTTCCACACCAACAAGCGAGTGTGTGAGGAAATCGCCATCATCCCGAGCAAACCTCTGAGGAACAAGATCGCAGGGTGAGTCCACTCTGCTTTTACTTCAGGTTTGATTCAATCTGGATCAGAATGAATCTGCTGGATCCACAGATCCAAACCTGAGCTGATCTCAGATCTGAGGTTTGATAGAAAGTGAGTCCGCTGTCCGATGGGGTCAGTGTGAACACCAGACATTAGATGTGACATCAGTTGAAACTGGTCCGATGGGGTCAGTGTGAACACCTGACATTAGATGTGACATCAGTTGAAACTGGTCCGATGGGGTCAGTGTGAACACCAGACATTAGATGTGACATCAGTTGAAACTGGTCCGATGGGGTCAGTGTGAACACCAGACATTAGATGTGACATCAGTGGTCACACTGGTTCGATTGTTGTTTACTTCATGTGGTTGGAGTGTTACATATATTTAGATTGTCTGATTGTATTTTAGCTCTAATCACATGGCTTGGGTTGGTTGGTTTGTTAGTTGTTTGAGGCGGTTGTTGTTGTTTGTTTTTATAGGTTGTTGGTTTGTTTGTTGTTTGAGGTGGTTGTTGTTGTTTGTTTTTATAGGTTGTTGGTTTGTTAGTTGTTTGAGGCGGTTGTTGTTGTTTGTTTTTATAGGTTGTTGGTGTGTTAGTTGTTTGAGGTGGTTGTTGTTGTTTGTTTTTATAGGTTGTTGGT